>JASGXE010010939.1:0-13716 GCA_030068105.1 Sinentomon sp. SZTP_YWyxl | reverse complement strand
GAGATCAGGCTTTTGAAGCCGGGCAATGTTATTCCCCATCTAGTAAGCGTTGTTAAATGCAAAAATTAGGCAAACCAGGCCAAATACTCGTACGTTAACTTACCTTCTCCTTGACCGTCGTAAGTGAGCTTTGTGATTTTGATTGATTTCGAATCCATTATGTAAACTGGACCAGAGCTGACATTGTGGTCCTTCCTTGAGAATTCATTCAACTGTTGAACACCTGGTGGTTCGAATCCTTCTGGGATGTAGACATCGCCGAATGCTTCCTGTTGGTGATGGTATGAAACAGGAGAAAAATGGAAAATTTGTTGTCATTCTGCTGCAATGTTAATGCCAGTTTGCATACAGTGTAATCTGCAATTGCCCGAATAATAATCATTCTTGATTGCATAAATAGCTTGTTAAAGTTAAACCAAAGTATTTCTCAACGAAACTCTTAGCCTTGGTGCATCTCAACAAAAATAAAGTTCCCATCAGCGCAGATGTCAGTGAGCCCATGGATGGCGCAATTCCCCTAACATATTTGTCACTTGCGACTTCGGAAGTTTCACAGGTGACATTTTTTCCAAGCGGGAAAAATGGGAACTTTGTCAGAGAACATTCAGAATACGGACTTCCAGTTGTCGACAGAATGCAGCAAAATAGATCTGTTTTTACTGCGGAACAAAGATCGCATGAAAGGGAATGGGGCCACAAATACAGAGCCATTCTGAATACCCGGGCCATTGGAGATTTTTGTCGGACTTTTGAAGCACAGGGACAGTGTTATTCCCTATCTAATGTGCGCCGCTAAATGCATTCCTTCATGTAATATGTTTTGCGGCGCATGAGAAATGGGAAATTACATTGTCCCTTGCTTCAAAAGTCTGTAAAAAAAATCTCATATGGCCCGTGTATTCAGAATGACTCAGTAGAAATACAGAAAATGTGACCTATCGCAGGAAAATCTGCATACTCCTTGTTCCTGAGCCATTTAAAATTCCGGGTTATGCTTGGACACTTTGTCATGGAGAGAGCATTGCGCGACACGATGTCCCCCCAAGAAAGCGGACAAAACCAAAAATGCCGGTATGAATCGGCCTCCTGCGCTTACTTGCAAAGTTAAATCGTAAATTGAAAGCCATCTTATGTCCGTTATCTTCTTTTCGTCGGGCAGGGTGAGAATTATTTCCTTGTTCAAGTAGCGATCGAGAATGTTCGTTCTGAAATGAAAAAAAAAAAAATACAGGAAGAGAAAAAGCCAATCTCATTGGCCACCGCTTAGGCAAACTCCCGCAGTGCCCGCCAAAACTTTCCGAACACAGGAAAAAAAATCAAAAGGTCAGCATGTAATGCAGCGGCCATCTTCTAATTTACGTAAAACGTTTGCTCAGTGCCTCCGATCCTGCGTTCAAAGAGTGTTGGCGGAGGGTGTCATGACAACAGACACGTGTGTGATGAACTAGCATCTACAGAATGAAACGCGACTCGGGGACAGCTCATCTGTTGTATGGCAGTTTAGGGGGAGCCATTGGAAAATAACGCTGAAACTTAAGTGGGAAACTGTCATCCTCACATTTGATCAGTTTGTGCCGAAGTAAAGGCAAAAAAACAACCAGACAGAATTATTCTGTAGTTATTTATGCTGTGGTTTTACTCGCTGTGATTTTGCTCGGTGGAGATATTATTTATGACCGAGGCAGCGCTACCTCGCCGAGGCTAAAATTTTTTCCATTGAAGTAAATGGCGAAAATTTATCTCGCAACCAGGAGTTGGTGTTAACCCTGAATTGACCTCTTCGCTGTGTGCAAAAATTGCAGCCGAGAGATCAACGGTCATCCATAATTTCAACGGTGCTTGATGCAGTTTCTCGCCTTACACCACTGCCATGTGCTTTGCAGCGTTTCTTTCTTACTTGCCGTGTTCGTTGGGCACAATGAAACCCTGTGCTCCCGGCCTGTTAGATGACCCTGCCCAGAAGAATGTGTCGTGACCGTTTCCATCGTAAACGAGGTCACGGATCAGAAATGTGTACTGGTCGACAGCATAGATCTGACCTGACACCTGGTGATGGTAAGAGTTGAACTTGCCAAGAGGTTTGCCGCGATAGATCTCAGCCATTTGTTCTTCATCATCAAAAACCTGTTGCTGTTTTTGCGCTGAGCTCAATTGAAGACCACCTGTTGAAAAACCACACCAACAGATTTAAAGTGAAATATTTGAATAAAACAAAAAAAATTTATTTTAAGGCAAAAAGTAAATTCTATTAAATTAATAATTTAAATTATGATAAAATCAAAATAAATCAATAAATTCATCGGAATCTTGAAATCAGGGTGAGCAGGATAACAGCGGTGTCAACTTTCAGCTTTCCCTTTCACAACTCAAATATAAAAAACGAAAGCCAGATTTATACCAAAAGCATGGTGCATGGTGAGATACCATACAATTTGCCATGAGTTTGGCATGGCAAGATTTATCTGGAGTTTAGCATGAGTTTGGCATGGCAACATTTATCTGGAGTTTAGCATGAGTTTGGCATGGCAACATTTACCTGGAGTTTAGCATGAGTTTGGCATGGCAACATTTGCATTGAGTTTAGCATGAGTTTGGCATGGTAACATTTACATTGAGTTTAGCATAAGTTTGGCATGGCAACATTTGCCTTGAGTATAGCATGAGTTTGGCATGCAACATTTACCTTATTGACATGAGTTTGGCATGGCAACATTGATTGATTGATTGTATGATTATATTTTCGGAGTTTCCTCCTTTCAATATTTACAGATACCTGTTCTGTGTTACAATGAGCCACAGAACAGCAAAATTAACTCATGGAGAACAAACATCAATGCAGATGTCAAAACGACAATCAGAAAACAAAAAATAGGAACATTAAAATTTACCAGGTGATTCGTATGTCTCATTGATCCAGAACAAATTTTTTGCCCAACATGCCATGACCATACCTCTCAAGGGCACCTAGGGAATGTCCGGTAGAGTCTGTAAAAGAGTATCTCGAAGTCGCTCCTGAGTATGGGGATACTCAATGGTTGGCCAAACACTCTCGCAGGCAGAGCGTTCCACTCCGGGATAGTTCTTCCCAAGAAAGAATGCAACCCGATATCTTTGTTAAAAGTCTGAGATCGAAGTTTATAATCGTGATCCCTGTGAGAGTAGAAGGTTGGCAGGCCTAAGGATCCGAGAAAAGCGCCCCAACCTCCAACGTTCCCAAGGATCAGGAACTGGCATGTCAGTCGTGCCACGCGCTTTCTCGATTGTAGTGATTCCCAGCCAAGTGAGACCAACATGTTAGTGACACTACTACACTACGACGCCTGTACTCTCCAGGCACGAAGCGAGCTGCCCTACGCTGAACTTTTTCAAGAGCAGTGATCTGGCATTCACGCCATGGTTCCCATGCTGGGACGGCGTATTCCAAAATGGGGCGTACTAGACTGAAGTATGCTAGCTCTCTTGTCCTGGGGGGGGGCACTTCCTGTAACATTTACCTTGAGTTTAGCAGGAGTTTGGCATGGTAACATTTACCTTGAGTTTAACATGAGTTTGGCATGGCAACGTTTACCTTGAGTTCAGCATGAGTCTGTCCAACTTGCGCATTACGCACGTTGTCCCATCTGACATTGCAAAACCGAAACTCTGAACCTGCGGCAGGGAATCGGGACATGCTTTGGTAAATGACCAAATCAATTTGTTTAATTTCGCATTGTATTTATTGAATTTATACAAATGTATTATGGCTAAATGCATTGGCGAGAGTAAAGAAATAATCTCCGTGCGGGAGACCAACTAACCTGCTTTGATGCATATCAACACGGTTGCCAAAAGGACATCTCTGGGGATCATATTTCGACCAGTCGAGGTCGTTTTGTCACAATCGCTCTGTAATCGTCGGTTTCTTTCGGATGCGATCCAGAAATAGAGTCATTGCAGAAGAATCAAGAACTATTGTCGTCATTGCCATGATATGTCTATGCTCTTAAGCACGAACATTTACGCCATCCAAACCAATAGGTAAACCTGTCGGGAGCGGGTCCGACAAAATATCTGGAAAAGTTGCGAAGGCCACTGGAATAATGTCATTATAATATACCGTATTGCTGAAACAGACTTTTGGCAAAAATGCCAGAAATCAATCGGGTGTCGGCAATCGTCCAGAATGAGTTTTCGGCGATTCTCGCGCCGTAACCGGATTGCACCTGTATTGTGCACTTACAATTCCTCCACACAGGTTTTACAAAAGCCCAAATTTCGCTTAAAAACTGTTCACCAATGACACTTTTTGTTCGCACTGCAACCAGAAGTGCAAAAAGAAAGAGAGCTCGTCACTTTTGTGAGTTGTTTTCGACGGAGTTCTGTCCAGAAAGACGCTTTCGAACTTGACAGAATTCGTCTAAAGAATTACAGAGTTTTTGTTTCAACCCAACGTTTGCTTTCAAGCCCCTTTGGAATTTTTGTTTGATATTTCCAGGACGCGATCTCCACCACCAGATACCAATTCAGAGAGATTTTAATGGCGTCAAACTTAGTCTGCGTTGCTTCCGGCCCTCGGTCTTGTGGTAAATGTGGTAGCATTCTTCCATGCTTCTCATTCGTTGATGCTAGCTGCTAAAATAGAGCCTGTTTCAGTTTTTGTAAACGAATTGCAAACGAAACTTGCAATGGAAGTTTCGTTCAATTTTGAAGAATCTGCCCTTCCTGCTGAGCACCAATTTTCACACAGATTTTATCTGCAAAAGAGTCCGTGTTAACGCAGTTGCTATTTGTTGGCTTTGTGCTTTGTACACAGTGCAACGATGGCCAGAATGCTTGCCAAAGTGGTCAAATGCTTGCCAAAGTGGTCAAGTGGGACAAGCAGGGCGGATGTCCTCTTTGGCCGGAGCGTCCACGCCCAATGGCCAAAAAACGCCGCTGTCGGAAAGGCTGACTTGATATTCCGAATATGATTAAACCATTTTTTCTGAAAAATTTTAACACTTGACATGCCCAGTTGACCAGCCGAAAATGTTGAATGGTTTCCAAGATGCTATTTGATTCAAGCAATCTTGAGTTACCCCATCATGGCCAAAATACCAGCACCTTTTTCGGCATGCTCGTAACTGCGTCGTCGTGGATCGCGAACACGGTGGACAGTTTGTGCAAAACACATCAGAATCACCACACACCTGTCGCAGCAATCCGGACAACAGTTCTTCCACCATCTTGAGCGAGGATACGACTGAGCAGTGAGCACCTGAGCAGAGCAGACAACGGCAGACAACGCCACGGCTGCGCCAAAGACGGGGACATTGTTCCTTGTTGAAGGAGAAAGTGAGCGAACAAATACGAGCATCGATCGCTCGCTGCAGTTACAAGAAGTGGACGGACAGGAAGCCAGAGAGAGGCGGAGGCAGACAGAGAGAGAGAGAGAGAGTCGCCAGGTGAGTGAGCCAGCAAGGTAGTTTGTTGATCTTGAATACTACGCGTATGTACAGTCCGACACTTGTAATCTTGAACAGGTAAGAACAATACATTGCTGCTGCCTTCCCGTCTCACTGCATTCTTGTGTTTCCTTGGAGTTGGTGAGAGGGGACCCAACTTGGAAGAATCAGAGGAACGAAGGTGAGCAGAAATGATATCGTTTTGTGGTGATCTAAAATCGGTAACAGTTCAGAATCCTTGCGGCTTCCACAACAGCGTTTCGCAGCCTCTCCGCAATTTGTTTGCTACTCCACCACAGCCAGCACAACCGCCACAGCAAATGGATTCACAACTGTCAAAGCTCTGGCCCCGGTTTTCTCTCTGTTATTCTTGATTTTCTTCTTGTTCTTGGAATTTTTGGATGGGCACAGTAGGTACTTTATCAGAATGTAAACATTGGCTTTGTCTCAGTAATTGATTGATAAAAGGTTCAACACCGGTTTATTATTATGAATATCGGCATTCTCCAACGTTTTTGCGCAAACGAAATTTTTTCAAAAGATGTTCCGTTCGACATTTTTTCAAAAGATTGCAGCCAATTTTGTCCAAAGCAGTGCAGGGAGGTGGGCGCTTGAAACACAGCCAATAGAACTTTTTTATCGTTCCGACAAGGTGTGTAAAAGAACAAGTGAGCGAATTCCGGGATTTTCGTGGCACAAAAAGTGCATTGCGGTGTTGCGGCGTATCTGGGCGGAGTGCGCTACGAAAGACATGCGAGTGAATGGCGGACCGCGGTGCGATGCCCACAGAAAGTTAAATTTCTCCTGAACAAAGCGGCGGTTTTTGATGCGGCTTGCTGTGGTGCAAAGCTGAAAAATGAGCGCTTCCACACATGTATAATGATCGTCGGGTAAAACTCTTAAACCATTTGAGTAACAAAAGTGCTCAAATTTCGGTGTTGTAAATTTCCGGGTTCCTGCCAAGTGTTTTCAAAGATTGTGCAAATTTTTCCGTTGCAACATGGTTACGATCAGGGAAGAGTTGTAGAGGAAGCCTTCTAGTTTCCAAAAATACCAAAATCGTTGAATTTGAACACCATTTGGCAATTTTATGGCCTGGGAGTAGCGGCCTCTTCCCCGCTCAAAAACGAAACGATGCTGCCATGTCGCGATGTCTCTGTTCAGAAAATTGCCAAATGGTGTTCAAATTCAACGATTTTGGTATTTTTGGAAACTAGAAGGCTTCCTCTACAACTCTTCCGCTGATCGTAACCATGTTGCAACGGAAAAATTTGCACAATCTTTGAAAACACTTCGCAGGAACCCGGAATTTTACAACACCGAAATTTGAGCACTTTTGTTACTCAAATGGTTTAAGAGTTTTACCCGACGAAAGGTTGTGATCATTATAGTATACATGTGTGAAAGCGCTTATTTTTCAGCTTTGCACCAGAGTGAACCGCATCAAAAACGGTCGCTTTGTTCAGGAGAAATTTAACTTCATGTGGGTATCGCACTGCGGTCCGCCATTCACTCGTATGTCTTTCGTAGCGCACTCCGCCTTGATACGCCTCAATCCAGCAGACACATTTCGGTCTCATTTCTGCTCCCATTTGACTCCATGTAAAATGGAGCGCAGTTCTTTCACTTCTTATTTTACACGCCTTGGTTCCGAGTTTGTTGTGCTGGATATTGGGGCAACTAAAGAGATGGTTTTTCTTGCCTGTCAGTTTCAAAAGGCATAGGCCCTATGGAACAACTTTTGACTCTGCCGGTGCTGCCTAGCTTTGACATCAGCCACTGCCAATTCCTTTGCATCCAACGCGAAGAAATTTTGTTTCAAAAATAAAAAAATAAAAAAAAAAATTAAAAATTAAAAAAATTCAAAAATTCAAAAATTTAAAAATTTAAAAAAAAAATCAAATGTAAACCTTCCTTTTTATTCGCCACATAAAAGCACTCCACCTCGTAGCAGAAAATGAATGAACAATAAAGCACTAAAATACCTAAACAAATTTTATTGATAAAAGGAGAAACTTTTGATACACAAGAAATAAGCGAAATGAAAGGCGCCAAAGGTGAATAAGTTTGATTGATTGGTTGACTTTATTTTCAGGGTTTCCCCTTTATCAAATTTGATAACAATAGCAAATTAATGACAATGACAAAATATGCATCCAACAAAACAAAGAGAGACAACGCAACATCAAGAAAGTTGGCCTGCAAGACTGTTCTGGAAGATAGCTAGGCTGAGGGGGAGATCAAAAGTAGACCCATGCTGCTGATTCCACTCATTTATCGACCTGGCCAAGAAGGAATTTTCCACAACATCCTTTTTGAAACTTAAGCATTTGATCTAGGATGATCATGACGGGAATAATAATGAGGAAGGTTCACGTGAGCCAAAAGCTCGCCCCACCCACCAACGTTTGACACAACATGGAATAATGCAACAAGTCTAGCCAGCTTCCTCCGACATGCAAGTGATTTCCAACCGAGGGACATCATATCAGAGACACTGCTTCTACGCCTGTAGTCCCCCACAACAAAACGAGCTGCACTGCACGGCGCTGAATAGTTTCCAAAGTTGTGACAATTTGTTGCAAGGAAGGGATCCCAAGCAGGCGACGCATACTCCATTTCGGGAGAACAAGGCTTTTGTTTGCAAGATCACGAATTGTTCTTGGGCATTTTCTAAAATTACGCTCAGTGAAATAAAGGGCAGAATTCGCCTTAGCAGCTACACCATAGGTAAGTTAACTACGAGCGCTAAACCAAAGGTATGCCACAGAGGGAATATTGGAAATCCAATTGGGACCGTTTTGTATAAAAAGAAATAAAATTACATTTTTCAACGCTGACCTCCATGCTGTAAGAAATGCACCATGTCGGGACGGCATCCAGGTCCGCCTGCAATGATCCACTTTGTCAAAGGCCTTGGCCAAATCAATTGCAACTGCGTCAATTTGTGACCCGAAGTCCAGTGTTGTCGAGACATCCTGCACAAAGGCTGTAGTTGGGTTGTGCAGGAATAGTCAGACCTAAATCCGTGCTGAGTGAGAGACTACAGCAAGTTCTCTGATCCAAGAAATGCACGAAAACGTGCGGCAATCAAGAATTCAAGGATTTTTGAACATGTACTACTTCAAAAACCTGGCCGTGATAAAATCCTCACCCTCGGAAATTTTAGATTTCATTTTATGAATGCGATTTATAATTGCCGTTTCCGAAATAATAGGTTCAGAACCCAAACAAGGATAACAGAGATTATTAAAAGAATATGCAACAGTGAAGACTTGGCATTGAACACTTTTAGCAAATGTAGATTTCAGAAGATCTGCTTTTCCAGCGGCGTCAGAACAACCGATGTGTGGTCATCCTTATTTTTCAATGACGGGATACAATTTGCATTGCTTCTAAGATTTTTGTTAAATTTCCAAAATTTTTTCAAACCTTCTGCATTGAGAGATCTAAGGTAGTTTTCAACTGCAGCGTACCTCTGCGAATTATATAGGCATGAAGAGCCGTTTTATATGCAGTCGAACATGAAAGTGAGCGTTTCCTTCTGCGAAACAGTGTTCTCAATTTTTGTTTTGATAATCGCAGCTCATGTGGAAAACCAAAGCGGTTTCCGTGTTGAGTAACAACTCCATGGCCCCTCGAGAAATCTTTGAAAATGCCTCCCACAATGAATCAATACCCGGCTTCCGAATGGCAAGAGCAGTGAAGACTTATATTTGGAAAGAAGGAAACGCGATAGTGCCGCACGATCTACTTGCTCAAAATGCCAAATAGTTTTCTTTTGATGTTCCACCACGGGTTTTGCGAAGTTAAATTCCAAAAGAACAATCCTGTGATCAGAAATACCCTGCTCGACAGAAGAATGAATAGGCCTACAGATTTCAGCTGGTCGAATGAGAGTAACATCTAGGAGGTTGTTACCTCGGGTGGCTGCTGCAGTCAGCTGTTTCAAGTTGTACTTGGATGCAAATGCAAGAGCGGACAAGTTTCACTGTATGCCATAAAGTGGCCTTTGTTCTACCTTCCATTCTGTCCAGTTGATACTGGGAAGATTCAGGTCCCCCAAAACAACAAAAGAGGCCTGTTTACACATTCAAATGGATTTTACTGTTTCGGCAATCACCAAGAGCCTCTAATAAGGCTTCCTTGACATCATAAGGCTTCGTCGGTAAACCACAGCAAGGTAGAAAATGACTGAGCCATCAATCGAACAAATTTAAACTGGGCAAAAATTCATACACATGATGAACAAAGAGAACAGTGCAATTTAAACTTGGTAATTGGAAATGCAATCTTGTTGAGAGCATTGCTGCGGCGGTTGTGATGGCTGTTCTGCTTGGTGCAGGCTTTTACGTCGCGTATTCATATGCTGTGGTGGCTGTGGCCAGAGATTCTGAACTGTTGCCCAGAACTCTCCCGCATTTTCAAAGAGAATCTGTTTCAAAGTTCCTTGCATTGGATGAAAAATCCCATTATTTGTTACCTCTGTGGGGGCCGGACCTTCAGTGCCCTGAAAATAAAATAGTTAAATGACGAAATAGGTTTTCTCATGAAAGAGTTCTGTTGATATTTCTTTCGGTCTTTTGCCTGCTTTTTTATAACGTCGAAATGCATCGGTTTTGAACATCTTTTTGTATGGAATCATATTCAAGTATTCGTATCAGGTAATTCATTTCAAAACTTCCCCGAAAAATTCTTTGCGGCCAGCTTGCCGCTCCGCAATTGCCGGGAAATGAAAAACAGAACACAAGGAAACCTGCAATCTTATATGGGATTTAGGAACACTTCCATCTTTATCTGGAAAAATATGAGTGCTGTTGGTCGTTCCAGGGTTGCAAACTAAGCAGATTTCGATTCAAATTTGTGCTCTGCTCCAAATTTAAAAACGGCCTGCTTGCTTTCAAGATCATTTCACATTTTTAGTAGCGTTTTAAGACACACCCTGTACGTGTGGCTAAAACAGCTATCTAAAGTAGTAAAGGACGGTTGGTGACTGGAATGAACGTCAATGGAAGTGACAGACAACTGCAAGATTTTTCACAACTTTATTCTGCAACATGGAATGAAACAGCACTGATTGCTTATCAGGCCACAAAGAAAACATGTGCAAGATTAATTAAACAATTGATTAAAATAAAGGCACTGGGCCAAAATGATAAAAACCAAGAGTAAACATAAGACGTTAAAAACAGGTTGCCGAACGGCCAGACGATTAAAAGGAACACAGTTTCCGGGGTAAACGGTCGCTGGGCTTTTGTGGTCTCCAGACAAAGTCCGAGATTCCGAAAGATTTAAAGAATAAGTTGCACTTAACTTTCTCCTTCAGTACTGCGCCACCAAGTTGCAGGGAGCTTGATGCAACAGATCTTGTCCTGCAATTCCGTTGGTGCGTGGAAATGATCCCTGACTGGTCGGTGTGGTGTTTGACCGACAAAAATGCGAGTAGCTTGAAATTGATCTCTGTGGATCGACTATTCACAATTTGATGAGCCGGAAATTAAAAGTGGATCTTGATTGTCTATCCGGTAATTAAAACTGCAAATAGAGAAAACGGAAAGAACACGTTTTCCCATTTGCTTTCTGTGAATGTTGCACTTGTTTGTACCAAAAACTCCCCGACAGTTGGTCAGTTATTTTCATCTGTTTGAATGTTGATAAAGCCAGTCTGTGGCAAGTGCAACTTACCGGTTTCGTGGAACTATGTTATGCTTATCTGTGTGTGAGTTTTCTGTCCCAAAACTAAAGAGAAAACGCCCTGAACAAAACTCCCAAAGAACTTACCCCCGCAAGAAGTGATGTTGCTTGTCGGGGTTTATCCAGTTTGAAGTCTTAGTGACTGGTAAAGCTTCAACCGAAGCAAATGCCAAGTTGGCATGAAATTAATGCAAATTTCTGGCCTAAGTGCTGTGTTGTGAAAGGGAACAAAAAGTAAAAGGTAAAAATCACAAAGCACAACACACTAAAACCGGCGAAGGTTCGCAATACGTTAAAAATGAAAACAAAAGATGACGGTGCAGGCCGGCTGCACCGCATGTTAAAAAATCATGGACCAACACGATCCATGGCCGAAAAACTGGAAACGCAGGACGACAATTTGACGAACACAAAAATGACACGATTTGCCACTTTTCGACTGCGGTGGCCGAGTGAGGCTAGGTTTCGCAAATGACCCTGTCGGTGCAGGTCGAGCGTCAGCTGTAAAATGAGCAGCGAATTGAAATGCTGCAAAAAGGAAGGCGAGAGCGAAGCCGATTTTGCTGTCGAACTCATTTGCTGATATCGGCCTAAAATTCGCCTTGCACGCGGTGATTTTGTGCGAGTTGTTGATAACAAGGCAGACCGAAATTTTCATAGCATTTCGAACGATGGAATGTTCGGAACTGCTATAGCCCCCCCGTGAAAAAGAAAATTCTCAAAATGAAATTTGGAGAATTTAGAAAAATTGAAGTTTTGAAAATTTCGGTTCACCCTGTACAAGACCGAAAAGGTGGTGATTTCGGTTCACCCTGTACATGACCGAAAATGAGGTGAGAATTTTTGTGCACACTGTACGTGACTAAAATCGTTGTGTGAAAAGAGTGCCAATTTTTTGAAAGATCAGTGGGAGCTCTGTGTGGTTATGCAAGTCGAAAAGTGACAAGACAATACAGAACAATGAAAGTTAACAATGAAAGGTAAAAGAACACATTAAAAGCATTACGATTACAAAACACATTAAAACAGATTCTGCCCTGCCATGATTACTCATCATCGACGTGCGAGACACAAGACTGCAAAACCACAGAGTTTTGGTGAAATTATTCGTTATTCTCGAAAATAACTCAACGAATTCCAGCCTTCGCTCTCAGCACCCCCACAAGCGACCACTGCTTCCTCCCTCGTCCACCACTTTCATCCGTGTGAAAGGTAATTTGGGACGAACCGAAGGAAACAGCAGTCTCCTGCAGACATGCTTCAAGCGAAGACTGAAATTCGACAAATTCCTGGTCTCCTTCCTGATCGGTTGATCGTCTCGAAAAAATATTTGACGCTACATGCCAGAATACGAAATGCTATTATTAAACAGTGACAGCAAAAGTGATGCATTTGGAAATTAGTGTTTAGGTTTCCGGTTTCAAAAAAATTTTATCTTCCCGATGCGAGACTGAAGTTGTTCGATCATGAAGACAAATCTTGCTGACGTTCGGCTCTCACCGTCTGCCTGTTTATCTACAAGAGAACGCTGCCTCCTCCCTCGGCCACCACTGTCCGCAGACAGGTAAATTGGGTCGAACCGAAGAAGACAACGCTCCCCTGCAGATGGGCATTCAGTGCAAGCCGAAGATCAACAAGAAAGAGAAAAATCTGTTGTCGGATCAATGCAGGTTTACGCCAGGTATTTCGGCATCTTCTGTTTGCGGGGTCGGAGATTATAATGCTGGTTATTTTCTGATGCATCATCACCCGCATTTTCATCATCGTGTGATTCTGTGCTGAATGAACCCTGGCTTACGGAAACCGCAGAGTCGTCGGTGTGATGCGTGTTGCCAGCTAAAAGCGTTTTCTTCTGCAGAACAGAAAGACGTGCTCAAGTCGGTCCACGAGTGCCCGTTTCTGGTCTGCTGAAGAAACACTCCAAAGAAATTGTTCCGTGAATTAAAACCACTGATACGCTTTTTAAAGTATCTGTGAACCAGCCTATATTGAACCAAAGTTCCAACAACCCACAAGAATGCACATGATTGCCATTAAAACAATACAATATGCAAAAGGATGAAGTAAAATAGAAAAGGTTAAAACTCAAAAGAGAATAATAAAATAATAAATTATGTGGAAAGACGGCACAGATGAAACAGACTAAAACACACTTTGGTGAACGACCAGCACACTTCAGTGTCCAATCCACTTTCTACCACTCAGCAACGAAAGAAGTCTTTTCCAAATTTGAACAGCCAGTAGGTAATAACCCAACCAAGTGGCCCTCAAACTTAACTTTTTGGCCTGATGCCAGCTCGACGGTTAACTTTCGTGACCTCAAATCGTCTGATTGCTATCGAGTCTAGTTGGCTTGGCACAACAATGACCTTTTGGGGGTCAGCTCAGCAGAGTTGTGAAACCACGTAAACGGTTGTCCCAAAATTCAACTGAAAATAGAAAAGGGTATGACAATACCCTTGTGATATTGTGCCGTGTGCATAACCAAAAAGTTAGTTGAGAGGTTTTCCCAAACCCGTAAGTGCATTTGGGGACAGAAACTAATGTAAAGAACCCGTGAAAACCCCACAAAAGGCATTACCTTCTTCTTAATGGACAA
>JASGXE010010938.1:0-14827 GCA_030068105.1 Sinentomon sp. SZTP_YWyxl | reverse complement strand
GAATACATTTACCAAGCCGATTTCCATTTTCCGAGGGGCCGTGACCGGTCTGGTGGGGTATCCTTCTAGGTGAAGTTCATCATTTTAACCAAAACTTGTCTTTGTGAGCAAAGTTTTTGAGTTAATTATAGTTGCTTTGGAATCTTCTTTTCCAACAGCTTTTCTCATTTTGTTATATCGACCACCCAGTCAGGCCTTGGCTTCCTTTAACGAAATTTGTACTTACTGAGTGTTTAAATGTCATTCTGCCATTAGTCCGTGGTCAGATTGGTGGAAATAGTCCAGTGTTTTTGTTGGGAGATTTTAATATAAATGTTTTTGGGGCTGAATCTGAAACTTACCCCGAGGGCTTACAGAGACTAGTGGACAGATTATCCTTGCAACAATCAGTAAACTTTGTCACCCGTCCGGCCGGACCTCTTCCATCACATAGTGGGTCAACAATTGATCTGGTCTTTCATTGTCCAAAATCTGAGCTCCTCAATATACAACCATTGGCAAGCCTCAGTGATCATTTGATGATCTTTGCTGACTTCATGGTTTGCTGTGCGACTCCTCCACCTTTACCATCAAACATCCTCTCTGCCCACAATATTCTCAGCAACAATCAGTTTGGCTTCAGGAAAGGAACTTCGACCACACATGCCATTTCTTCTGTGGCTGCATTAATTTCAAATGCTCTTGACTGTGGCAAAACAGTGTGTGGCCTGTCCCTGGACCTATCCAAAGCCTTTGATATGGTTGATCATTGTATTTTACTTGAGAAACTTGAGTTTTATGGGCTTCGAGGGAAGATACTTGAGTTGCTTGCAAGTTATCTCAGCGACAGGAGTCAGGCGGTAAAACTAGGCAGTGTCTTGTCTGATCAACTCAAGTGTGCTAGAGGGGTGCCTCAAGGATCTGTTTTAGGGCCTTTGTTATTTCTTATATATATTAATGATATTTTCAATGTTGATTGTAATAGCAATATATTTTTGTATGCTGATGATACAAATATCTTTTCCATTTCTGATAATCCGGACCATGCCCTTATGTCCCTTCAGAATGATGTGGATAGTGTAAGCCAGTGGTTTCTTTCAAATAAGTTAAGACTTAACCCAGGGAAAACAAAGCTTGTGGTCTTTCGCCCATTGCACAAGCAGCTAATTTTAAATTGGGGCAATGGCCAAATTTATTTGGATGGTTCACAAATCATTCCCAGTGACCATGTAAAACTACTAGGCGTGCTTTTCGATGAACACCTTACTTGGAGCAATCATTTACACTATTTACAAAAGAGTTTAAACTCCTTGATATATATTTTCAGTCGTGTTGCTCCATTTTTACCTCAAAATATTCTCCGTACACTTTATTTCTCCCTGGTTCACACAAGGATTATTTATGGGATAGAGGCTTGGGGTTCTGCATACAAAACTAAACTGACACCCATTTTCATCAGACAGAAGGCATTCATCCGGCTGATCAGTCGCGTAAATCGGCTCACACCTTCCCAACCGTTGTTTCTGTCATTGAAGGTGTTACCTTTCTTTTCGTTAATTGTATACCGAACTTGTTTATTCACCTTTCGTGTATTTCACCAAAGCCAGGTTTGTGGGAATGTCCTGTCACTAGTTCAAACCAGTGGCAATGTATTAACAAGAGGTGCATCCAATAGGAAGTTAGTTCCCAGCAAGCCAAAATCTAATCTTGGTAAAAAATCTCCCAGCTATCGCTGGCCGTACCTTTGGAATTCTCTGCCTCACAGGGTGACCTCCCTCAACAATGTATTGCAGTTTGAGAGGGAGCTTTCAGATTTTCTTTGGAATAGCTCCCCTGACAAGATTATGGAATTATTTTCTTATTCCTAGGGATTTCTGGATGTCTGTCAGTGGAGAGATCATGGCGGGGCTAACGCTGTCTCCGAGTTGAGGAAATTTTTCGCCATATAATTAAAGTAAATGATTAACAACCTTGGCAAGGTAGCGTTACCTCCATTATGATCTCTCTGCCCAATAAGAAAAGAGCAATAAATTGGTGATTAAGTTGATGAAACAACCTTAAATCTTGCCTTTGACCAGAGTGTGTGGTTTCCCTATCCTGTCTCTTTTTTTTGTGAGGCCTTTAGGGGTGGGGACCCAGTGCTGGCTTTGCCAATCTCCTCTCTCCTTCCCGGGCCATCAGCCTCCTTCTGGGGGTGTTAATAATATAGGTTAGGGTAATGTAGGATTTATTTGTCAAATTTTAACCGGATAGGTACTAGCCTTTATTGTTGTATTTCAATGGTGTGTAGGTATTTCAACGGTTTTTCAATTATTTCTTCAACTGGACTAATGTTTTCTTACTTTTCTTTCCAACTTGCGGATGCGATGCATCACTGCTTGGAATCCTTTTTCTAGGATCTATTTACTGAATACCATTACCAACAAGGAAATACCTGCATTTTAAATTTGACTTTGTGGTTTCTTTGACCGTGTTCATGATCTGTACCAACATGATGTCGAGTTGGTGCTCGGTGCGATATTGTTTATGATCTATTCGCTCACAATCACCTTCTGGAGATTTTATGCATCATCTTGCCTGCTTTTTCTGATCTGGATTCCATGCAATGCATGATGCATCCTGCCGTAAGTTACATTTTTTCCCTTCATATCCTTGAAATACCTATTGAATTGTTTCCCTTTCCACTTTCATCATAACTGCATCTGGGAATTTTTGTAAGAAATAAAATTAGAAAAATTAAATTAGACATTGTATGTCGAAGAGCTGGCCACAATTTTAATGGCTATGATAAAGCTGCTGTCGATAGATTTCTCAACTTTGCTCTTCTTGATTTTGGGGTTGCTGGTTGCAGCCTTGATGAGCTGTGGGCTGAGTTCAAATCATTGTGCAGTTTTGTCATTAATGAGTTTGTTCCAAGGATTAGGGTCATAAAAGAAAATGGTTTTTCATTTCCTGTATGGTTCTCACACAGCCTCAGATCTAAATATCTTCATCTCCAAAAAACATTTCAAAACTGTCTGGTTGATTCAAACCATCTCCCGCAATATGCCTTAGCTTTGAAGGACTACCAACGTGATCTCATATTAGCAGAAAGAAAATTTGTAAGGGGTTTGGCTGTGAATGATGTGATCACAACCAGGCAGTTTTGGAGGTTTCACCATGCCAAGACTGCATCGGCTGATCGACCCTCTGATTCATGTGATGGGGGTACAAACAATACCCCCTCCAGTTTTGCAGAGAGGGTTTGTGAGCACATGAATGTTGCTGCCAATCCGCCGTCAATCTCAGCAGGCTATCAGGATCCTGAAAGGTTTTAAGGGATGCTGATGTGATTACAGAAAAGTCCTTGCTTGATGCTTTGAAATCATGCAAGAACTCCACTTTTGATGTTATTGACCTCATTCCTTTGATGCTGCTGAAGAACCATGGTGCCATTTTTATGAAATACTTGATGATTCTTTTTTCTGTGTCATTGGCTACAAATAATATCCCTTCTGACTGGAAGCTGAGCATTGTTAAGCCTCTTCCTAAAGGTGGCTTAACCCTCTCAGTTCAGAGTTTTAGGCCAATTAGCTTAATAAGTTCTTCTGCGAAGTTGATGGAAAAAATTGTTGCTGGATACCTTTACCGTCTGCTCGAGAGTCGAAAATTCTTTTTCCATGGTCAGCATGGGTTTAGGTCTGAACACTCCTGTGAAACCCAGCTCACCGGTTTTATCCATGAAATTTCTGTTGCTTTAGGAAAGTCCACACAAGTCGATGCGATTTTTATAGATCTTGTAAAAGCTTTTGATAGGGTGTCCATTCCCATTCTTTGCAAGAAACTTGCATCTTTGAACATCCCTGAAAATCTTTTTTTGTGGATTTCCAATTTCATCACTGACAGGCATTTTCAGGTGCTTGTCAATGACAGATTATCAGATTCCTTTCCCGTTACCAGTGGCATTCCACAGGGCTCGGTGTGTGGGCCTCTGCTATTTCTAATATACATAAATGATTTGACGTGCTCAGTCACATCTAGGATCAGACTCTTTGCAGACGACATCGTTGTGTATCGCATCGTGTCCACCAATGATGACTCTGCACTTCTGCAGCGGGATCTTGACTTCATTGCTGACTGGTGCATTGAAAACTGCATGGATATAAACGCCTCAAAGACTTCTGTTATGTCATTTTCCACTTCTGCATCACCAATCATAAATGATTATAGGGTTGGGCTCACTGCTCTTTCCAGGCCTCAGGCTCTTAAATATTTGGGTTTACTGTTTAACAGTCAACTGAATTGGGCACCACACATCCATAATTTGGTGAAGAGAGCTTCAAATCAACTGAAATTTCTCATTAGGAATTATGGTTATGCATCTAAACGTGTGAAAACCATCTTGTATTTCTCAACTGTTAGGTCCATTTTGGAATATTCCACAACTTCCTGGGCTCCATTTCAGAGGTGCCACATTGATGCACTTGAGGCTGTGCAGAGGCGAGCTGCAAGATTTGTCTCGGGCAATTTTTCGTTTGATATGAGTGTCACCTCCCTCATCAATGATCTTGGTTGGGAAACACTAGAACTCCGAAGAGTTCTGCATGGTCTCTCTTCTTTCAGGAAATGCATAAACAGATGTGGGGGTTGGGGTGATGGACCTTGGTGCTTCAAAACAAATACACTTCCTACAAGGGCAGGCGGTTTTTTATCATTTGTCCCTCCTATAGTTTCGAAAAATGTGGATCGGCATGCATTTTTCATGCAAACCTCATTGTGTGGAACAGATTGCATCTCCTCCCAGAAGTTTAAAAATCTCAGAGAAGCAATTCATTCAGATAGTTCACTCCAGCTAGATTCCTCGGTTAATGATTAGACCCAATACACAAAACCCAGGTAGGTAGTCATTTTTTGGCATTTTCTAATTTGCTTCCCCCACTTTCTTTCTTTTACCCACACATTTCAAGGGAATTTCTGTTTGTGAATTTTTATGCACAACTGCACATTTTGTTGGGTTCACTTTATTCCACGTTCAATCTGGCAATTTTAATGTGGATATGACATGATTCTTCGGCTGATATTTTTCAATGACCGGACAAGTGACAGGGTTTGACACCATTCTTGATTTCATTGTGTTTGTTGTTGTTTTTATCCTGTTATTTTTTTATTACTGGCCGGCATTTTAAAATAACAATTTTGCCCTTTTTTGCCTCACCCTTGGGAAAAAATTGGAACATATTGCCCCTTGGCAATTTTACTACCGCAACATTGGTTGCTACCTACCTCCGCCGTATGTGGCTTTTGACGCGCCTCCCATGTTGGCAAGTTGCCATCCTAGTGCAATCAATCAACTCTTTTTTAGCTTAACCCCTATTTTGGAGTTAAGCTCCGCCGTCCTTTCACATACCCATATTCCTCCATGTGCAGACACACCACTTTCAGACGATTGAGTTTCAAATTTGCAGTATTATTGCTCAATGCCCGCAGCTTACTCCATAAACGCAGGGCTCTCCATCCTATTTTTGAATCTCCCAATCTGGACTGTATTGCTGTTGCTGAGACCTGGATGGATGAATCATGCTCCGAGGTTGACAATGTTCCAGGCAGTTAAGTGGCTGTTCTTCCAGGCAGTTATGCTGTGTTCCGCAGGGATCGCTCCAGGTCTGGAGGAGGTGTCCTCCTTGGTGTGCAACGTCATCTCCAGCCGGGACTCATCCACATAAGCAGAGTCTATGAATTAATCATAATTGCTTTGGAATCTTCCTTTCCGCCAACCATTATCATAATGTTGTATCGCCCTCCCAACCTTTCCCTAGATTGTTTTGCAGGGATGTGCACTGAAGTGCTGGACTGCATTCTCCCCATGATGCGTGCCCACCCTGGATGTAATCTACCGGTGTTTCTGTTGGGAGATTTCAATGTTGATGCTCCAGCTTCAGAAGCAGTGGTTTTTCCTGATGGGTTACAAAGGCTAGTGGACAGGCTTTCCCTTCAGCAGGTTGTTAATTTTATAACTCGGCCGAGGGGTTCCACACCCTCTGAGAGTGAGGGGTCCACCATCGACCTGATATTCCACTGCCCAAAATCTGAACTTCGGCACATCCATCCCTTACCTGGTCTTAGTGACCACTTGATGATCTTTGCTGAATTTACAGTTGACTGTGCCTCCCCTCCTTCCTTGCCTTCCACCCCAGTTGATAATAGGGTTGGGTTCAATTTTAATGCATATGACAAGATATCTCTGGACAGGTTCCTAAACTTCGCGCTGCTGGACTTTGGAGCTTCTGGTTTCAGCATGGATGAGCTTTGGGCTGAGTTTAAAACACTGTGCTGCTTTGCGATAGAAAATTTTATCCCAAAGAAAAAGATTGTAACAGATGGTGGCTTCTCCTTCCCGGTGTGGTTCACACCTGACCTCCGTTCAAAGTATCTTCGTCTCCAACAGCTTTTCCAGGATTGCCTGTCGGAGCCAAGCTTACTTCCCCCAGTATTCTTTTGCCTTAAGGGACTACCCGTGTACTGCACTCCATGGAGAGAAAATTTGTCCAGGCATTGGCTGTGAATGATGTGATCTCCACTAAACAGTTTTGGAGATTTCATCACAGCAAAACCTCTTCACCGGTGACTCTGGCCACCTGTGGAGAGGCCAGTGATCCGTCAGCTTTTGCACTGATGGTTCGGGAGCACATGTGTGCTGTTTCCTCACCTAATTCTGTGTCAATATATGATGACCAACCCACAAATTTCATGAGGGATGCTGATGTGTTGACTGATAGTTCTGTGATCTTCGCAATTAAATCCTGCAACAATTCAACCTTTGACCTCATTGACTGCATCCCAATGGTATTTTTAAAGAACCACGGGGATGTTTTGTCAAAATATTTGCTGATATTGTTTTCTCTGTCACTAGCCTCGAATTTTATCCCAACTGACTGGAAGCAGAGCATAGTTAAGCCTCTTCCTAAAGGAGGCTTAGCTTTGTCAATTGAGAGTTTTAGGCCAATAAGCCTGATAAGCTCTTGTGCCAAGCTGATGGAGAAAATTGTTGCTGGCTACTTATATCGCCTGCTTGAGGGTCAAAATTTCTTCTTCCGTGGCCAACATGGTTTCAGGTCTAAATACTCTTGTGAAACTCAGCTCACTGGTTTCATTCATGAGATCTCAGTGGCTTTGGGAAATTCCGCACAAATCGATGCTGTCTTCATTGACCTGGTTAAAGCCTTCGATCGGGTCTCTATTCCTCTTCTTTGCAGGAAATGGCTAGATTGAATATCCCAGAAAACTTGTTTGTATGGCTTTCAAATTTCATTACTGACAGACAATTTAGGGTTCTGTTAAATGGGGAGTTGTCTGATATTCTTCCTGTTACTAGTGGCATTCCACAAGGATCTGTATGTGGTCCTTTGCTTTTCCTAATATATATTAACGACATGACATCTGTAATTAAGTCTAGTATCAGACTTTTTGCAGATGACATTGTTGTCTATAGGGTCATTTCCTCAAGCGAGGACGTCACTGCTCTGCAGGCTGATGTTAGCTCCATTGCAGAATGGTGTGATGCAAACTGCATGGGTGTAAATGCCTCAAAAACATCCGTCATGTCTTTTACAACTTCCCGGTCACCTGCATTGCACGACTACAAGGTAGGATCCAATGTCCTGTGCAGGCCAGAAACCATAAAATACTTGGGGTTGATTTTTACTCCCGAATTGAGCTGGGCTCCACACATTGGAAAGATTGTACAAAAAGCATCGAATCAATTGAAGTTCCTATTAGGAACTACAGCTATGCAACCAGACGAGTGAAGATCATCTTATATTTCTCAACTGTTAGGTCATTGTTAGAATACTCCACCTCATCATGGTCACCCTTCCAAAAATGTTACGTTGATGCAATTGAAGCTGTGCAGCGAAGAGCTGCAAGATTTGTTACAGGCAACTTTTGCATTGATACGAGCGTTACGTCCCTTTTAAATGAGTTAGGATGGGACTCTCTTGAGAGGCGAAGAGTCCTGCATAGTCTTTCTGCATTTAGGCAATGTATTCTGGATCGTGGAGGATGGGGTGATGGACCATGGATTCTTACCCCAAATAACAACCCCACCAGAGCAAGCAAGTTTTTGACCTTCGTTCCTCCCGTTCTTTCAAAAAATATTGACAGATACTCATTTTTTCACAGCAGCCTTTTCCTGTGGAATCGCCTCTGCCTTCCTGTGGATGTGCTCCATTATTCTGAGGACCACTTTAACAATGTTATTAGGACTAAACTAGAAAATCTATCTGTGGTCTAAGCAGGTTTCAGACATTCGGCTTGTAGGCAAATGACATCTTTGCTGACCTGGTTTCTTTTTGCAGTTGTGTTGACAAGAACCACTAGGTAGGCTATTGGCGGTTCTTGGGTCTTTCTAATTTTTTCTTCCCCGCTTTCGTCTATTCTTCTCAATTTACTGTTATAATACCCACTCACACTGAACGATAATGCCTTTAATTAATGCCACTTTATTGAGATAAAGCAGATCCACAGGTGTGAACAGTTTTGCTCACTTTATGGGCTAAAGTGACTTTACCGAACTTGCTTTATTGTCCTTGCTTTATCTCTCACTTTAATCCTCATTTTTAAAGTCACTTTATTGTTCTTACTTTATAGATAAGGCAAGTTTAACTGTATGGTGATTCTAATCATTCTCTTGTGATCAATGGATTCAGGAGCTACAACTCCAAGGCCTGCGACAGCGCAAGCGTGCAAAACGTGTAGTTGAGACTAGAGCCAAGGTTTTTTACATATGGCGACATTCCATTGAAGAGCTGCCAGAACAATCATATGGGCCTGTTTATGCAAAAATGGCACTAGCGAATGAATGACAATGGGATTCAAACCACTGCCCGGAATTCCGAAACGCATTGCTAATCACACTCACACTCGCCATTACAAGTGAGTATACATCTACAGATGGCATCCGAAGTTACTTGCCATGTTCACAACTTGTTTGTGATGATCAATGGGCTGAACCACTGTCATTCTGGTAGGCCTAAACACAAAACAGGAGTGAACAAGTTTCAGCGGCAGCGATCATCATCATCCTTCTCTGAAGGCTTCCATGAGCAACCATGGTTAAATCGTGTGGGCTCCTCCTTCAATCTTTCTGAGCCGATGCTCATTGTCAGGGACGTTGTTGAAGATTACGTCACACCTCTCAAGACTGCAACCCCTGATGATTCCGAGAAGATGAGCGGTTGAAGATCTTGGGATTCATTTGCAACAACGTCCCTGATGATTGAGCATCGAATAGAAAAGATCAAAGGTGAGTCCAGACGATAGGACAATGTATTCCACATAGCAACCTTTGATTCACAACCCTAACGCAAACCTGTCTGGGCATTGATGACAAATAAGCACTATGGCCAGGCGGCACTGAGCTGCCTTTGCCTTGCAACGGCGAGCTTTTGACCAAGCTCGCTGGCTTCTTTTGATGAGATTTTCAATTTGTTGCATGGCAATGGAGATCACAAGGCTGAACAGCCAGCCAAAGGCCTGGCGATTTATCCATTCGCCTTCTTCAATTGGGCTTGCAACTATTAATTCGCTATTAACTGTACGGAAGAGGTAAACAATTAACATTGACAAGCTTTCCCTCTTTTTGGCCCTGCCGGACAAAAACAAACAAAACCTTGATCCTGGTGTCTTTATGACAATAATTGAAGCACAGCATGAAAAGTGCCAGACCGGCCCAGAGCCTGAAATAATAGCTGTCTGCTTTCCAATTGGACATTGACAGCAATATAGGGTTATATTTTCATGACCATCACATGTTATCTCCAACACATGCCCAAATAATGACAACCAAGCTACAAAAGTACAAACCAATCACGGAAGATGCTTTCCACCAATAATCCAGTGTGAACAGGTATTTTGAGCAAAGTCCCTTTATTTCTCACCATATCGATAAAGCAATCAGCTGATTTGCTTTATCTCCTAAAGTCACTTTAGCTTAAAGTCATTTATCGCCAGTGTGAAGTGGGTTATTAGGGCAATTTTTATCCCATATTGACTTTTTTAACACTAATGCCTGTTGGCTTGGCATCAATTTGTGGTGTATTGCCTGATTTGTTTTCCATTCTGATACTGGAATTCCTGGCATCATTTTCGAAACTTGTGCAAGGTTCCTTGCCCCCATTTATTTATTTTAATGTGTTTGTTTTTGTCCTTTTGACCTGCCTGACATGCCACCTTTTGTGGGCCTATTTATTTTGCTTGAGTCATTCATACGCCATGCATCATTATTCTAAAAACTGGCTTTTGTCCACTGCACTATCGGAATGTGATTCAATTTTGGCCAAATGGCTGTTGACTGCAAGAACTGCATTGGTGTTGACATGCACCACAAATTTGTTTGCATCTCTCCGACGGCATTGGTTGTTTTTTAATTCTTGAACTGGACTTTGTCCCCCGGTTGGCGTCGGCGGGGGGACTCCGTCCCCAGTTTTAAAAAATTAAATTAAAAAAATTATCCATTGATCATAATTGTCCCTGTTTTAAAATTGTTATGACGTGGTGCCTGGTGCACTGAACGTTTGCGCGTCAATCCATTGGCGTTGGGTTTTATTTCTAAAATGACAAGGGACTTTGTCTCATGATTTCGTGGGCGGGGAACCAGCGGTGGTTCCAGTTTAAATTAAATTAAATGTCCAGTCATGACCCGCAACAGCGCAGGAAACTTGCTGCTGCTCATCAGACTGGGTGTTCAGCATCATCAGCGTTCTTTCTGACCCCTTGAAAGCAGGAATTGAAGTCCTGGTACTTTTGTCAGATAGGGCGAGTTACTGAAGAGATCCCAGAATTGTGAGGCTTTCTGCATGGTTTTCATGCTTCATTGTGTGGAAAATGGATATTTCTGCCGAAGAATTGAAAAAATTCATCAATTTCACCGAGTGGTTATATGGACCTCCAAGGAAATTTGTGTCCAATCATAATAAAGAGAGAAAACATGCCAAAATTTGGCGCATATGTTACGAAAGCATCAGATTACAAACTGACAAACTTTCAAAGATTTGTCTCTTGTATATTTTGTTCGAGAAGGAAACGTCAAAGACTTTTGAAATGCACCTCGTACAGCCCACGTTCAGGGGAAAATAAAAGACGACAAATCTTTTTTAAAGATGAGCAGTTATGGTCTCTGTTTTTGGCGAACAGGTTGATGGCTTCCAATAAGTTCTGCCTCCTTCCTTCACTGAGTGGAATTTTCTTAGCAATTTGCATCCATATCTGGCTGTGGCTTCCGCCAGGCGCCGCATTCGCTCCCCTCAGCCGACGCATCCGCTGCATGCCAAACAACAGAAAATAAAAGCTTGCAGAATCAAAAAATCTTCATAATGAAATTGAAAGAAAAGAAAGAGTGCTCTGCGTAGAAGAGCATCCCTGCCTTTCGCGAGATGCCGCAGTTCGAGATGCGATGGAGTCCATCAAATGAACAAAATGACGCCACGCTTTGAAATAATTTTCAGATATGTAAACAGTGATGTCCAGAAATTGGCAGTCATTAACTACTACCTACTTAGCGAGTCTACTTAGCAAGAAACAACAGTGAAGTTCTTTTTTGAAGCTGCTGCAATTCCATCTTTTCACAATTAATTAGTCCCTCATTTATCTCTTCACATCAGCACCTGCTGCAATTCTGAAATATTGCTAAAAAAAAATTGTGCTGTTGGCCAGAGACCGTATATAGGTACCTACTAAAAAGACAGTTTCCTATCTCCCCCATGTATTTTTGGCTTTTGCGTGATACCGTTGGAGAGCTGCCATCTCTCGGGGTGATGCCGTTAGAGAGCTGCCATCTCTCGGGGAACTTGAGTAGGTACCTCTGGCAATTGAAACTGAAAACATGCCCTCGGTGGGATTCGAACCCGCGACCACTTTCATTCTTCGGATCATAAGTCTCACGCTCTCCCAAAAATCGCCGTCTCATTCTTCCTTTTGGTGAGCTTCGAACTGGCTGTTCTTTTTTTCTGCTATCTCTCGGAGTTCTTTAGTAGTTCGAATGAGACTGGAATCGATGTGGTCGGGGAAAACATCGCTCTTAGATACGAGACTGTTTGTCTCTTCAGTATTAAAAGTCCCCTGTTGGCGGGGAAATCACTTCAATTATGCCGCTTCACTTAATCAGCCGGACGCCGATGATGTGTCTTTCTTGCACCGAAAGGCACAAAAAACGACATGGGCTTTTTCTGCACCGTCAGGCACAAAAAACGACATGGGCTTTTTCTGCACCGTCAAGCACAAAAACGATTTTTCTGCACCGTCAAGCACAAAAACGACATGGGCTTTTTCTGCACCGTCAAGCACAAAAAACGACATGGGCTTTTTTTGCACTGCAAGGTACAAAAACATGGGCTTTTTTGCACCGAAAGGCACAAAAAACAACATGGGCTTTTTTACACCAAAAGGCACAAAAACGATATGGGCTTTTCCATTAGGTACCAAAGTCCAAAGTCAGGGAGAAAAATGCAAATCATGATTTTTTACTTTGCACAGCAAGGCTTCCTGTTGAAATGATAATAAATGTTTTCTTTGGCTGATCGTATTTGGTTATTTGACACTTTTTCTTAAACCAAGGATGGACGATTACAATTTCCGACTTGATGTCCGTGTTCAGAGCTGGAAATAGTGTCCGATCACGAAATAAGATAAAAACACCAAATATACCTACATTTTTCCGATGGAAGCAGACTTTTCGGCAACCCTATGTTTTTGTGCTCATCATGCATGCACCTGTGGGTCACATTTATACTGACCAGTAAAAATGTCTAAACTTGAACTTAAAACAAAACTTGAAACAAAATCAAATTTGAGAAATAAAACAAAAAAGTATGAAAAAATAAGACTAAGGCTCTGGGACCTCACATTTTTATCACTGGTCATTGCAGTTGAATAAGTAGGTAGGTAGCCTACCTACCTAAGTGATGGTTTGTTCCATAAATTGTAGGATTGTTTGTTCTATAAATTGTAGATGGTGGATGACAACAATTCTTTTTACCATTGTGCATCGGATTTGAAATCCTTCTGCCTTTGAAATGGCTGAAGGAAGTAGTAAAAATGATTCTGCAGATGCAGACAACAGTGCACCTTCCCTTCATTTTGATTTATTGTTGCAAGAAATTGAATCAGTTGATGAGTATTGGGCATGGGGCCCTACATTCAGGTTAGCTTCTTCTATGAGCCCGCAGCATTTTTATGCCAATTTGACTGCCTGTGTCATTTTGTTATCGAAGATTTCATTTTCGGATTGGGAGCATTTTATTATGCCCGGTGTGATTTGCTTTTGCCATTTTTCTGATTTCATTTAACCCACAGTCATATTCATGAAAATGGCAAATGCGACTGTGGTGAGGCTAGTACCTAGGCATCATGCATTGTTGAGGTTAGATGCCCAACAACAATGAAGTTCTTAGAAGCCGAGTTCTTAACCCCTCAAGCTGGTTCTTAGTGCGATGAAAAATTCCCCGAATTTTTCCGCTTTTAAGATGATTTTCTTCATAAAAAACGCAAGTTTTTTTTACGCGTAAACAAAATCTTTGACTCCGCTACTTCAAAATATCAGAAAACCAGTTGCAGTTGACCAAAAGTGACAAAAGTTGGCAAACTTAATGAAAAACGTCCACTGAATCCAATGGTGACAAGTGAAGTCCAAAATGCTGCCTTCATGTCGTAATTTCGATCCAAATATCAATGAGATCCCAATAATTACATGGCTTCTCAATGAAGGATAAGTGAAAGAAGCCATAAAAACTCGATTGAAGACCAAAACCCGAGGAAAAACTAGGAAAAATTCCGAAAAAAAGCTGATAAAAACGGACAAAAAGCAACACGTGCGCGCAAAAACATGGCCGCCGAATTCGAGTGAAATTTCGCGTCCGAAAACGCACAGTCTTTCTGCCGTCGGCTGCTCCGCCAATCGCAAGTTTTTTCGTGATGCAATTGCTGATTTTGAATGATTGGACCCTTCATTTGATAGAATTCACCAATAGCAGCCGCCTCTGTGATGCTGCAACCAATAAGGTGAGGCTAAATGACGTCAATACCTGTCGCGTATATATACGGCAAACCGGCTTTATGAAGAGATGGGGTTCAGCGTATATATACGGCAAACTGGCCGGCAGACAATTTTCATTTCGCGTATATATACGTCGTACCGGCTTGAGGGGTTAAGTCCTACTTAAAATTGACCATAAAATCTGATCAACTTGCAGTAAAATGATAGAAAAATGCCAAATTCAAGATTCAACTGCATTTTACTTCAAGTGGAACCCTAAAATGCAGCAAATATCTAATAACATTTTTTTGGTGTTAGCCTGCCTGCTCTCACCTTGCGCAAATTTCTCTTTGCCAATACATGCAATTTTAAAGAATTTTGTTTTATCCAAAAAGTAGGTAGGTAGGTACCTACCGTTTTTTTTATCCTATTGTACTCTACACTTCAACTTCATCCGGTTTGTAGAAGGAGGGAATTAAGTGCCGAAGAAAGCTGGAGCCGAAGAAAACCTCATCAATTGGTTTTCGTGGAAGCAATGGTGGTCTTACAGTTTGGCATCTTTTCTGAACTTTGACTTTTTTACCGTGCTCTCTTTGAATTTTACCTTGCTCTCTTTGAATCTTCAAGTGGAAGAAGGGATAGACCTGCGTGAGTTTTGAAAGTGCTTGCTGACTTTATTACCTAGGCCTACCTACAAAATGATTTTCGTACTTTCAGGACAATTTATGAGAACCGTGCTGATGAAAAGTTTCAAAAGTCTGAAAAAGAAAAGCAAAAAGGACAAAGTAGTTTCCCCTTCAAGTTTTCCAAATAATCTTTTAAAGTTTGAAAGTAAAAGATAAG
>JASGXE010010937.1:0-16593 GCA_030068105.1 Sinentomon sp. SZTP_YWyxl | reverse complement strand
TGTGTATGTCAAAAAGAGAGGCAAACTGCAGTGATTTATTCTTAACACTTCGGAAATTACTCATTAAAATCAAAAGCTGATTTCCTGGAAGCGAAACTTGTGGCTGAAATTTGCCTTTCGGCGGAAAGCAGGGTCCCACAACATCCTTTGGCTGCGACTCATGACCTTTGATTGTGGCAGCTTTGCTTTTTGCGGGAAAGCCAGGAAGATGGAAAAAATCTGACTGCAAGGACCCTGTTGGCACTTCCCCGTTTGTCAATGGGAGCGGCCCGCTACTCATCCTTACAAATGTTGGCCTAAAAAATCTTTGATATAGTGATAAGCAACCAAAACGATTTAAATGAAGGCCGTCACGGCCCCAACAACGTTCTAACGGCAGGAAAACATTGCAGTCAAGAAATTTTAGGCAGCAGTTCAAAACAGTACTTACTAAGCTTCATAACAGATGCCTGAATGCGGTTGTTTAAATTTGCGATTTGATACTCAAGGCTATCGCGAGGACGGATTATTCCAGAAACAGTTATAGAAGAGTTGGGATACAAGTAATGGCAATGCAAAATTAAAATGCGCAATTCCTGGGCCAGCTCATCTTCCGTCCACCATTGCAGCCAATTGTTCACCCCAACGTGAAATATGATTGACCTCGGAACAGAGCCCAAAATGCTGCGGACTGATGGCAGTTCTTTCGCAACATGAGCAACAGTCCCACCAGGAATGCATATCACTGCCGCTCCACTGTTCATCTAAAGATTACAATTTCTGCCGTCTTTCATTATTGCCGTCTTTCGCAAGAAAGCATGCTTCGTCCTATTCGGCCAGTGCTTTAGCCGAAAAACAAATTCGCAACAGCCCCGAGTTGCTTCCCCAAGCACGCATCCTCAAGTGTTCATCATTTGTCTCCCGACGCTGCACACCAGGAGACAGCGCAGCACTGACAGTTCGAAAAACCCAAAAGCCATGATGTCAGTGTGAATAAATCCGAATTTTACACACGGAAGCATGCTTGGGTCATGTCTTCAAATGGAATCTTGTGGGAGCGACAACTTCAATGAGGTTCGATGCAATTGCGCCAATTTCATGTGTTTTCGGCGCTTACCATTGCGACTGATTCTGATAGGCCTATGACGAGTGTGAAGCGAACTGTTTGCACTTCGCAGACAGACGGCTGATGGTCGGCATCTCAATTTGGGACAAATCCAATTAATTGAACATGAACAGACACTATAATTTTTTAACTAATTTTGGAATTTTAATTTTCAACTTTGTGAGAACTAGAGCAATTATTCTACGAATAGGTACTGCCGCAAGAGTTTATAAGCGTTTGCAAAATAAAGGAAGACAATACATGGACTTTTCAGTTGGCATATTCGTAGAGAATCGGAATTAGAGAATTTTGAATAGGATTATAGACACCAATTATCAATCATCCAGATCATCCATCGCCCGTTGTTGGAAAAATTGTGAAATCTTGGCCTTTCGAATCTTGGATGTAAATGGAGTTCCTCTACGCTTTCAATGATCTGAAAAAAAAACAACATCAGTTATAAAAAGAGCTCTTGCGTTTTCGTTGAGAAAAGCTTATAAGGCAGATTTTTGAAAAGGCAGATTTTTGCAATAGGTACAGGGTGCTTCTAAAATTGCTTTGCGGTTAGCAGATTGCTGCCGGTGTTTGATTAAGCAGGGATTTCACACCGCGGCACAATCCAGTACCTACAATTCTGCAGATCCGAGAATTCTCCTTTTATCAGTTTTATCGTGTGGATTCATGACACACGAGGCGCTTTTTGCGACGATAACACGCCAGAGTCGTGGTGTTTGTTCGCGGAATCGTTCACAGAATCCGGCGACTGATGCGCTGCCACCGATCTGAAAATAATATGATCATCTCTTTCCACCCAGCAAAGGTCAACTTCACCTGAAGTTGGTCAACGCCATCTTTTTTTCCAAAAAACGTTTTCCAAACCAACCCCCAAAACGTTTTATCGAACTAGGATCTTGCAGGTGGATTTCTCCCCCTATAGAGCCGGTTTATGCCCTATATTTTCAAGGTTTGCGCAGCCGCAGATATTGACCCCCCAATAGGAAGAGCAAATTTGCGCAAAATAGCCAAAAAATATTTTTAAACAGTCAAATATAGTGAAAAATTAAAGTGCTAAAATTGAACATTACAGCAGGCAGATTACCTCTAGCTTGCAGGAATCCTAGTTCGCGCAGAAGAGTCTGAAACTCGTTCATCATATCTGTGTACACACCCCTGTCCTTCTTGAAAAGATCCCCAAGGTAACCGTAAGCGCTGAAGTGACTGGGTGCATCGTCAATGACCTCTGGAAATCTTTTTCGAAGCATCTGCAATGCTTGGAAATCAAACAGGAATGAGTCGTGATCCTTCAGGATGTGGCCACCGTTAGACCTGATGACGTCACTAATGAAGTTACCAGTCAGCTGGTATTCTTCCCCATCTGGCAAACCCTTAAACACATCCGGGAGGTGGGCCTTCATGTCCTCAGCTACTTCTACTAGCAATTCGTCGTACTTATCCTTGGCGAAATTCTGGTATTTTTCAAAGAGGAATTTGCCCGGAAGATCCTCGGACTTGGGAATTCGCTCTTTGATGATCTTGTGTAGCGGCTTGTGGATGTAATCTTTCATTTCATATCCTTCTCCGAGCAAATCCTTCCGAAGGATGTCCCTCAAGACCTGACGCTTCAATGACATCTTTTCCATGGCATGTTGGATCGCCTTTGGGACGTGGCCACCTTGGCCAACGACGTCCACCCCTGATGACGCTGGTACACCATCCACAATGTTGTGGGGCTTATTCCCAAAGCATGGATTCTCGACAGCACAACAGGCCGATCCAAGCAGGCTGGACAAAATACCTGAAATGTACGACATTTTTTTCGTCCAATTCTGCCCTGAAAAAGAAACATGAAATGACGTCATCATTTTCGACCGGACGAGAGCAAGGTCGTTTTCCGCCCTGAATTGCCTTAGGCATTTTTCATTTCTAAATGGCGACCTTGAAGGAATGATGGTGATTGTCGCGGTGAATACTGTAGCTATGCTGGGCTTAATTGTACCATGAAATGGGCTGGGCCCTTATTTCAAAGTCACTTTTTAAAACGAAATGTGCACTGCACCACACTGAAAAATTAAAGACTGATTTCAAACAAACCGAATACAAATTGCAGATCCCCGGGTGCCCTTTGCCACAACTTCAAAAAATGCCAATTTTCGAGATCTACGATTGGGCAGTTCTTCCCCTGTTGCAGTTTCGTCAGTTCCATTCCCACTCAGAATAGAGAACCAACCTCTTGGTTCTGCATTCTGAGTGGGAATGTAACTGACGAAACGGCAACAGAAGAAAAACCGCCCAAATTCGGAAACTGGCGTTTTTATGTAGTGTCGTCACAAAGGGCACCTGGAACCCTACGAATTTGGGCAGCTTGTGCCTGGACCTTGGCTAGTGAAGGGCCCTCCGGGGCCCGGCCCCGCAGGGCCCCGACCCACTTTGAGCCCTGAATTGCTGTGTGGAAATGTTGAGCAGGCCTTTGGATTCAGGCATTTTTCCATCTTCGTACGTGTCAAAATCATATGGGTGACCCAGAAGTAACGCAAAAACGTCTATGAGCTTTGGCTCAGTGTTTTGGTGGTATTCTTCCGCAATTGATAGAATGATAATATGAATACAGGTCAGTCACCATGTGGTGTTCACTGCACCGGGAAAGTATCGCCTTCGTGAGCCAAACATCGTTCCAGACGGGAACGGCAATTCCAGACGTTGATGATTTGCTGTTCTGTGATATCAAGCACACTCTGCCTGGATGTTCTCCCTTAGTTGGGTACGGTCACGGGCTTGTTTTGAGTAGATTCTATCTTTGATGATTCCCACAAAAATCGAGGGAGTTCAGGTCAGTTGAACATCTTCTTCGTCTTTAGACGATTTTGACCCCGAACACCTGTGGCGTGTCACAGCTGTTCAGCACGACTTCATCTCCACAGCTCATGTGTTATCCCAGAAATATCAACCTGAACACTTTTTATCGCGTCAGGAACGATACCAACCTTCGATGCGGGTGATCACCCGCATCGAAGGTTGGTATCGTTCCTGACGCGATCAGGTTGATATTTCTGGGATAACACATGAGCTGTGGAGATGAAGCCTTGCTGAACAGCTGTGACACGCCACAGGTGTTCGGGGTCAAAATCGTCAAAGACGAAGAAGATGTTCAACCCCGACACAAAGCCCGACACAAAGCCGCAACATCCAAAAATTCCAGTTCAGGTCAGGTTCAGGTCTCCAAAAAAAGTTGGCGTTGCCTCAATTTCAGTCAATATTCAACGACAAAAGTTAAATCTTCTCGGTCTGTCGTCTGGCAAGAGCTTCTGAATATCTGCCGGCTTGTGAGGGTGATAGTCCTGCTCCTTGACGATTGTCTTTTTTTTTTTTTTGAAGGTTGTCTTTCTCCTGACACCAACAGCCTGAGCCATCCTCATTGGCTAGCCGAAGATCTTGGATGAGCTTCGATATGCTCCATTTCTGCAGGGGTATTTTCGTCGGAGGTCAGAACGAGGCAGCATCATTCTATCTCCCCCCCGTCTCCGCGAACTTGTCTGCCAAGCGTTTAATGGCCGACAGAGAAGGGGTCGGCCTACCAGGGTGACGAGCAGCAAACAGATCTTGCACTTCTCGCAAGGAGCGGTCGTTGTATCCTCGCAAACGGATAGCTCCATACTTTCAGAAATGGAAAAAACTGCTGGAATTGCAGAAAGACCAAAGGATGCTTTAAACAAACAGCAAAAGTGTATAAATGCAGGAAGAAGGAAGATAGAAACCTGCAACAGCAGAAAGACAGAACTTTTGATACAAGAATAGTAATTCGGCACGAAATCGCACTCCATGCCACGGCACAAAGAATTTTTTGCATTTCTCTGGGTCACCCAGTATTATAGGCCCTATCTAGCCATAAAAAATAAATAGGATATTCCATTGGAATATGGGAAAATAGGTTAGGATAGGTTAGGGTGGGTATGAATGGTGGGGTTTGGTTAGATTAACTTCTCTCAGTTTGTTTGCCCGAAAATTCGGGATGTGCCCCGATTCGCATAAGTCAGTAAAATACGCGCACTGGAATCTGTTTGCGTTGGGAATGTTTTTTAACCGAATTCGCAACGTCGATTCATTGCATGAGGGAGACCGTGCGTCGCGACCGTGGCCGCAAGACACTCGTCGCAATGTGGCAGCCCCGCGCAGGGGAAAGTCTGCACAACACAGCGGCCAGCGGGTTGTGTTGTGTCCCAAAAAATTTCGTTGGACTGCTGTGAATTTTACAACGTCCGCGATAATTCGTTGACGCCACTTGCGCAAATAGAATGCCCTGTGTGACTGCGAATTAGAGAAATCTGAAATGTTCAAAATACTCGTCTGATTCTTACCTGATGGGACTATACCTAATATTGGTGTGAGGAATCAAAATTTACAAATGAAAAATGTAATTCCCGACTGAGATATATCTCCGAAAGGCACCAAATTGCAACTGACGAGGTGCCAGCGTGCGGCTGGGTTTATGAAATAACGTCTGGCCTTCGAAATCGAGATGTGACTCAAGTCTGAGTCAAATTATTCGTACGAATTCGTAAGGCCCAAAAGTGACTTTTACTTTCTCTCGCAAGCCTACTTCAAACGAATTGATTAAGAAATCGATTCGTCAACATCTCACGGATCAAATCAACATCTCACGGAATGAAATTCAACGATAGTCGTTTTGCGCAATGTCGCTCTGTCGCAGGTTGGGCAGAAGTTTGATACAAATTGCACAACATGCCATCCATGCGATGAAACACAGCCTCGGCTTCTGTTGAAAAAAACGAAAGGCTGAAGCGTCTTTCTGTTGACCGCAGTCTCCCTCATGTTTGACATGTTTGGAAAGAGCTCAGGGACTGAAAAGAATGATTTAAGTTTTTGCCCCAATAAACCATGGAACAATAATTTATTTTGATCATCACCAGGCCACTGCGGAAGGTACACATTTTTGCTAAAATCTGAATAGTTGCATTTTTACATTTCGCGCACATGCATATGGGTACGAACATATACATCCGCCGCTAAGGCACCCACAAAAAACCTGCCCTACAGGCACCTTTTAGCGTCGGCGGGAATTAATGTACTCATATGCCTATGTAAAAAGTGCGACTATTCGGCTGATTTTAGCAAAAAAAAAAATCCGTGCTACTGAAATTAAAGATCCTCTTTTTTGAAACCAGGTCAAAATCTGACAGCTCCAGAGAACTCTCTCTGTTGCAATCTGGTGCTTCAATTTCTACCACCTGCAAAGAGTAAAAAGAAAGAAAAAAGTTTCGGAGGCAACAGTTAAATGCGGGAAAAACACATCTCTGAGTACATACACTCTAAACATGAAGTTCAGCTTGGAACACCATATTTTAACATGGGCTTCGATGGGAGGTGTTCTTTTGGGAACACACGTTTTGTTTTTGGAACACTATAAGTGTTCCATTTGGAACACTTATGGTGCTCCGAAACACCTAATGCGCTCCAAATCTGTGACATTGCTGTCAGAGAGGAACACATTAGGTGTTTTGGAACACCATACTGGACTTCCAAATGGAACACTTTTGTGTTCCAAAAACAAAACGTGTGTTCCTAAAAGAACACCTCCCATCTAAGCCCATGTTAAAATATGGTGTTCCAAGCTGAACTTCGTGTTTAGAGTGTATAGTGGCGGCGGAAAAAGATTACTCATACATGTGTTTTTCCCATTTGATTGTTGCCTCCGAAACTTTTTTTTCTTTCTTTTTACTCTTATGCATTTGGTAGAAATTAAAGCGCCAAATTGCAACGGAGCTTTCTAGAGGTGTCAGATTTTGACATTAGTGATGAAAGAGGATCTTTTATTTCTACAGCATGGAGTTTTTGCTAAAATCTCAAGAATGGAAATTTTTCACGTGTATGGGTAATCTTTTTCCGCCGCCAGTATACATTAATTCCGCCGCTATTTTACAGTCACAGAAACAACAATGTGCCCATAAAAGGGTGTCTTTCTTCTTAGTTTACGGATACCTCTACAATTTACAACCATAATGAGTAACAAAATGCCACGTGATGGAGGGAAAAGGGGCAGTGATTCTTACACAATGCAGAAGGCACATAAACTGCGAATAGGAACAACCACAAACCTTCATCTTTTTACCCATGGGTACATAAATGTTTCTTTGACTTTACATCACTTTCACTTCTGTTGACAGAAATAAAAGAGTTTCTGTGAGTAGAGTTCAATCCTCTGTTTTGAGTGTTTGGCGAAAATGAGAACAAAGATCACCCCGGTGGAAAATGTCTCGAAAGGATGTTTGATCAAACTCGAGAGAGTTGAGTTTAAAACTCTCTTGGAAATGTGTGTCACAAAAGCATAAACTTATTGTTTTCTTGTTATGTTTATCATTTAAATATCAACAATGAAGCTGAAGGCCATACAATAAAAGAGAAGAACGTCAAACAATAAAATGAGGTAAACAAAAGCAAAAATTAGGCAAGAACACGAGGGGGAGAGGTCTAGGTTGCAATCAAAATAAACGAGATAACAGATCCACGTGGTAACACTGTGACAAGCGTGCAAGGAGGGTACCGAGGAAAGAAGGGCATTCCACTCGCAGACTGTACGGGAGAAAAAACTATTGAAGTGCTTCTTAAATTTCAAGACGGGGGATTCAATGAAGTGGCCATTGTCATTGCGGCGTCGAATTCTCCTTTGGGAGAAATTAGACGGAAGTGAGGTGGAAATGGTTCCCTTAATTATTGACCGGAGAAACCTTACCATGTCCTTACCAACTGTCAAATAAATCTACAAGTTAATGTAGTTCCCGGAATATCCGACCATGAGGCCGTGAAAATGAGATGGCCGGACAATCTGTTGCTGCAACAAGCCCCAAAGAAGGTGGCCACTTTTTATGCACTTTATAGCCAGGCAAATTGGCCATTCATTGTGGATTGTGCTTCGGAAATTTTCCTTGGCTTTAGACAGAAGGTTTCTGATATCTCTCTGGACGATGCTTGGTTACTGCTCAAAATGTTGTTATTGACTTGTCTAAAATTTATCCCTATCAAAAAAAATGAGGGGAAAAAATAATCTTCCTTGGGTCAATCATTCATTGAAAAAACTTTTGAGGCAGAGGCGGTTCGCAAATTCCCGTTGGCGTAAAACGGGATCAATCAGAGACCTTTCCCGTTACTCAGAGATCAGAGCCCTTTCCACCAGGGTAAACTGCGATCTTCAGAGCAAATATCTCTCTCTTCCGCCATTGCATCAAATGCTTCACGTCCTTTTTGGAGATATCCTATATGAAATCGCTACGTGGTGGCAAAACTCTGTCATCTTTGAAGAAAGCGTCAGATGGCTCTCTGACCACCGATCATTTTGATATAGCAAATGAGCTCAACACCTATTTTGCAGCGTCTACACTAAACATTCGAGTGGTTTACCACTGAAAATGCTTTCAGAAAGGCAAACTGGCCTGGGCCCTGCGGAATACCAAAAATAACCAGTTTTGGAATCCTTCGACTTCTCCAAAAGATTAAACCTAAAAAAACTGCTGGGCCGGATGGAGTTCCAGGGAGACTCTTAAAGGAACTTGCTTTGCCTCTTTCCACTCCGATCGCTGTTCTTGTTGAAAAAATGTTTGTGTCGGGCGAATTCCCGTCAGATTGGAAACAGGCAAATGTTATTCCTGTCGCTAAAAGAGGAGCAGACTGCAGTGTTGTGAGGGGATACCGCCCGATCTCTTTGACGTGTTTGTGATCGAAGCTTGTCGAACGAATTTTGCAAAGTCAACTTTTAAATTTCTTAGAATCTGTTAACTTTTTTCATTGCAATCAATTTGGTTTTCGCAGAGGTTTATCTTGTGAACTGCAGGTTTTCGCTTGCTGACGACATTCTCCGTTCAATCGATGAGAAGATTCCTGTTCATGCAGTCTTCCTTGATTTCAAAAAAGCGTTTGACGTAATTTCACATGAGCTGCTAATATTAAAATTGGTGAGGCTAAACGTGCCCTCTTGCCTGATAAACCTTCTTTTTTCATTTTTGGAAGGGCGCTCCCACTATGTGTCTGTTTCTGGAGTAAAGTCGGCGAGTCTTGAAGTGTCTTCTGTGGTACCTCAGGGCAGTGTTTTGGGGCCGCTTCTTTTTCTAGTGTACATTAATGATATTTCTGAGGGTCTCGCTAGTTCTATCCGTCTCTTTGCCGGTTCTCTATTGTCGGGTCGACGGTCCTGAGAGCTGCGAGTCTTTACAAAACGATCTCATGATCGAAACTTGGTGTGCTAAATGGAAAATGAACTGAATGTTGACAAATGTAAATCACTTGTCTTCTCTCGGCAACGTATACCGACCATCACTAATCGGACAATTTATAAGCTCAATGGTACTGCTCTTGAGTCTGTCTCTAGCTACAAATATCTCGGGTGTATTTTTTCCAGTGATCTGCGATGGCAACTGCATGTTAATTATACAATTGCTAAAGCTTCCAGGTCACTTGGTTTCCTGATCCGTAACCTAAGACATGCTAAAATTACTGTCAAGTTGAGGGCTTTAGTTATCCCAATTCTTCAAAGTTTATAGTTTAGGCGAGCTTGCAAGCCCTTTACTGGTAGCTTCTGCATTCATTGTGTACACGATTGCAGCCGAACGCAGCGTCCAATCTTAAACAAATTTGGCAGGAAGTAGTGTCCGACGAATGTCTTGGATGAGTTCGAAGATGGGCATTTTCGTTCAACCCCTTCGACTGTAAATGGGGTGCAAACCCCCCGAAAGAAAAACGTTATTTGCGGCGGCACGCAACATCCAATTTTAACCAAATTTGACAGGAAATAGTGTCCGGTGAATATCTCCGATGAGTTCGAAGATGGGCATTTTCGTTCAACCCCTTCGACTGTGAATTGGGTGCGAACCTCCCGAACGAAAAACGTTATTTGCTGCGGAATGGAGCGCCCGATTTTAACCAAATTTGAGAGGAAGTAGGGTCCGGAAAATATCTTATGGCTGAATTCGGAGATTGGAATTTTCGTTCAACCCCTTCGACTATAAATGGGGTGCGAACCCCACGAAACAAAAAAGTGATTTGCAGCGGAACGCAGCGTCTAATTTTAACCAAACTTGGCACACAGCAAAATCCGGTAAATGTCTAGTCTGGGTACGAAGATGGGAATTTTCGTTCAAGCCCTTCGAGTCTTAATATGGTGTGCGAACCCCCCGAAACATAAACGTTGGCCAAAATTGACTAAAACCCAAAATTGGCATAAAGAAGTATCCGGTAAATATCTTGGCTGAGGACTAAGATGGAAATTTTCGCTCGACCACTTTTGGGTGTAAATGGGGTGCGAATCCCCCGAAACAAAAAAGTGAATTGCAGCGGGACGCAATTTTAACCAAAATTGGCATCAGGAAGTGTCCGGCAAATATCTTGGCTGAGTACGAAAATGGGAATTTTCGCCAACCCTTTCAAGTGTAAATGGGGTGCGAACCCCGATAAGCAAAAAACCGATTTCCAGCTTAATGTAGCATCCAATTTTATCCAAATTAGCTAGGATTTCTCTATAGATCAGCTTGAAAAGTATGCACCTGCCGGTGCTTTTCTCGAGAAATCCAAGCTTTAGAAGGGATTGTTGTTTTTTAGGTCGAAAGTCAAAACGACGAGCATATTGGGTTGGGGTTCAATGGGCATAGTCAATTTCTTGTTGGAATAGATTTTTTTTAGATGTCCAAGATTTGCAATTAAAGACATTGAAGTTCAAGAGAATGAAATTGAAAAGCATTTAGGCCTACTGGATCACCTGGTTTGCAAATCAATACTCTTTATGATATTGCATCTGACTTTCACAAAAAAAAAGAGATATGTACGCAAAAGGAGAACAACGGCAGTGGGTCGTGTTTTGCACAAATTTAAAGAAAATAAAAGGGGAAAATGATAACAGAAATAATAGCAATGAAAGCAATGACCATGGACACCTGATTGTTTTCGTTTGGGAATTGAGACGTTGAAAGAAAAATTTGGCATGTGACGACATTGAATGCGGAATATATCGTCAGGAGGTGTCTCAGCGTTCTTGAAAAACGAAAACTCAAAGATTGAGACAACATATTTGACGAACATTTAATTTTTTGAGTCTGGCGGGAAATGTCCCCAATCGAAAAGTTTGTTTTGTTCTGTGCTGCGGTGGAAGTGGCACAGTATGGTTATTGAAGCTATCTTAAGAAGAAGCAAGTTGCTTTTCGTTTGATGTTCAACTATGCACCCAACCTCGAAGTTCACGTTCAGTCGAAATGTTTAATTTGCCTTTTAATGCGCAGTGCAATAGGAATTCCAAAAAAGACGGAACCAATTTTCTTTATTCTGTTTGATGAAGCATGATTTTCGGTGCAATTTCCTGAATTAATCTCCAGACGCTTTCATGAGTCAATCCAGGTATTTCATATTCATTTGGGGGAATATTTGTTCATTTTTGGAGAAACAACTTTCTCCGTTTTTGGAAACAGCACTGAAACTGGAATCCATCAGCTACCGATGCCATAAAGCCAATAAATGAAAGTGCAAGGCATTCTCTTTCTTTTTCGAAAGGCAATCTGGATCGCCTATGAAAATTGGATCGCCTATCTAACGAAGAAACAACCGAACAAGATTGGGAACCGTTATGTGCACGAACATTGATCTTCCCTCATCTTTCTTGGAAAGTTGGAAAAATTTTTATTGAAAAGTTGACGAGTTCAACATTTCGACATTGAAAATTTTGAACGAACCTGTTATGCAGATGGCGATCATTGATCAGGCTCAAGGCTCAGAAAGGGTTGTTCACACATCCGTTTGTGCACGAATTATGTCACGATGGTCCGAGAAAGGTGTTAAAACCGGCGTTTTAGGAACGGTTAATTTCCACACGGTTAAAACAACAAGCTCGCCTACTACGCGCAAAGTTTACTTTCACGCGTTCCTAGTTATCCCAATTCTTGAATACGCCAGCGCACTTTGGGATCCTTTTTTGGCTGGCGAAATTCATACCTTGGAAAGAGTCCAGCGTCGGGCTGCCATGAGCTATAACTGGAATTTTACGATCGAAATCATAGCGTGACTGCGCTATGGAAGACCTAGGTCTACCAAGCCTGCAGCAACGCCGGCAGTGCCATCGCTTGGAACTTTTTCGGCAAATTGTTTCCGAAGAGGTTCTGCTTCCTCTCCCTTCCGTTTACGTGCGTAAGCCAGTTCAAAGGAGAACTGACAACGGTGCTTGTTTTACCCACCCCATCTGTTCTTTAAGTGCGTACCATAACTCTTTTTTCCCCGCACAATTCGCGATTGGAACTCTCTTCCTTCAGACTCTTCCATAATCAAAAAATATCTTGTTAGTTCTGGACTGTTGCCATCGCAAGTTGCTGTCCAATCCTGATTCTCATTTTTGCATTGCTTTTGTGTGTTGTTTTGATTTGATTGTTTGATTCTGAATTTTTTTTTTTTGTTATCGCCACACAGAGAAAAATCTCAAAGTTATTTCAACTATTTTTGTTAAGTTGAAGTGTATTTGTTGCGGCAACCCTGTTTGGTGTTTGCCTCAACCACAAAAAGGTTGAAGTCAACGGTTGCCACAACCAAACTTTTTTGTTGGCTTGACAAACAAAATGTGGTTGGCGCAACCCAAACTGCTGGTTGCGGGAACTTGATTTTAATGTTCGCAAGTTACGGAAGTGATTTCGTGATGATTTTGAGGCCTCCGGTGGCGGAATATAGCATTTTTGGCGTTTCTGCATCTGGTTTTCGCCCTTTTGTTGTCGCGGAATTTTCTATCGCTTGATCTGGATACGCCGGATTTTGTTTGGTTTTTTTCTCGATTTGCGCCCGAATTTTTGCATTTTTCATGAATAATTGTCAAAACCTTTCAAAGACAAGTAGGTATATTCAATCTTTTTTATCCTTATCTAATTATCTTTCATTTGAATGGTTATAGGCCACTGGACAGACTGTCACAGCTGCACAGCGACCACTTTCAAAGTGATGATTGTTAAAAAAACTTTTTGGTTGCTGCAACTATTTTTTATTGTTGTCACAACAATTTTTTTCAGTTCTGACAACCAATTTTGGCAACTATTTTATCCAGCTGTGACAACCCTGTATTATGGGTTGCAAAAAACTGGCGCTCAAAATTGGTTGTGGCAACTCATTTTTGTGTTGCCACAACAAACCTTTTTTCTCTGTGCAATTTCCTTTTTTATCGACATTTTTTAATTTTATGTACTTATGATTCTTCTGCCACCTCGCAGTCGTATTGATTGGAAGAATAAAGAATACAGAATAAAGAAACGCCAGTCGCCTGCTTGATCGTCTTTGGGAAAGGGTTTCAAGACTTAGGCGCGAAATCATTTCGGAGACTGACAACAATTTTGGACTGACGACAATTATTATTGCCAATGAAAAGACTCTTTTGGCGGCCACAGTTTATATTGTTTAACGCTCAAGCACTTTTGCGAGCGCTTTCTGAGGGCGGAAATTTCTGTTAGTGATGAAATGTTATTCGTAGAGATGAGTCGGAACACCTGCGGTTCGGAATTCGGAACTCGGAATCGGAACGGAACTTCTCGATTCCGAAAAGTCGGAATTTTCGAAAATTTCGAAATTCCGAAAAATCGGAAATTGTGCCGAAACTTTCGGAAGTCTTAAAAGTTGGGATTTTCCTGGTGTTCGAAGTTCCGGTAGGGTGTAATTGTTTCAAAAAGCGGATTTTTTCCAAGATCTCCATTTTCTGAAAGGTCAGAACGGCCTTTTGACACCATTGCAACGCCAAAAAACGCAGAAAGAGCCAATCTGTAGATTCCGATTCCGATTGTAGTTCCGATTCCGAATGTTGTTCCGATTCCGAAAACTTCCGATTCCGAAAAGTTCCGATTCCGTTCCGACCTTGCGAAGTTCCGACCCGATTCCGGCCAGACTTTAAATTTCGAATTCCGCCCAGCCCAAGCTATTCGGATTCAGAAGAAAGGTCAGAAACTTCCGAGATCAGAGATCCCGCCCATAGTAATGTTCTGCTTTCAATTTCTCACAGGCGAAATTAAGATTACAAATTCAGATTTTTTATTAAAATTCAGAAAGTGTAAATTTATTAAAAATATGAGTTAAAAGATTCCGAAATTAATTACTTTCGACAATGTACGTGCTAAAAGTAAATAAACAAAAAATAAATAAATAAACAAAAATTGTTGCATTGAAGCAATTTGATATACCTACGAAGTTATTTTTTTGTAGTTTTCCTCCTATACCGAATTCCTTCTGAGAAGCAGGGTAGTAGGTTTTCACCTCCCGCTCCGTGAAGGTTTCGGCGATTCTTGATTTACTCGTATAGGTGTTACCGAATTGGAGTTTATACAACCTTTTTCTGTTGGAAGGAGCACCACCAAAATCCACTGCATTGCCATCAAAATGTAACGGTAGATCTTTTGTTTATTTTTCGATCCCGCCGCAATGATTTTCAGATTTATGAAAACTGAATTCGGAACAGAAATGAAACTTTTTTTGCAATGCTTGATCAAGACTCGGACGTGTTCCCCATTGCAACTCACACTCATGCTCAACTCAATATAGACAGTTAAGTGGACAAATTTGTGTTAAAAATTATGCACAACGCTTATTCCTTTTCCATTGTTGCATTGAAAGATGCATTCGTCTGTTGAACTGGCAATTAAGTTGAATCTGAGGGTTAGTTGCAATGGGCAAAACGGCCGTATGAACGTGTAGAATACCACACAAAACAGTCATTTCACATTGCCTGTTTGTTATAAACTGGATGGCAGAGATATCGTCAGGGTGGACTCAGTAACTTATCTTGGTGTCGTTTTTTCACCTGACCAATCCTGGAGTCCTCATTTTGACTCAACCTACAGAAAAGCAAGTGGCGTGCTAGCCTTTGTCAGCAGGGACCTTATTCAAATCAACCTGCTAAAATTAGAAGCTGCTAAGCTTGCAGCTCCTTAGCAGGACGATTTTGGCAGGTTGGAAGCAGACCGCAAGCAGGATGATGGCAGAACAAAAGTTCTATTCAAATTCCCGGAATGAAACATTTGAAACATTTCCGCAGCAGACACATTGAGACGCAACATAAAGTCATCCATTGTTGACGGATTTCAGCAAGAAGCCAGCGTGGCCGAGTGGTCAAAGCACTCGGCTTCCGATTGAGAGGTTCCGTGTTCGATTCCCGGTGAAAGGGAATTTTTTCATTGTTGAACTCGGATCATTTGGCAGTGCGTCGTTTTGGAAGTGTGATTTTTTGTCAGGAAAGACAAATCTTGTGAGTTTGTTTTTGTTGTGGTGTCGACGACATGAAACTTCGCTGCATCGACATGATGTTGTGAACGTGAACAGAGTTCTCGCCCACGAACGGTGCTTGTTTTTCCATGAAGACGCTAGCAGCGACAATGCGTCTTCAATCTTCATCAAGTGTGTTTTTGAAGCTAAGCAAGAGCCGGAAAATCATCACAATTTTCGTTCAGTGTCGGCTTGGCAAGTTTTAGCAACTTGACTGAATTGGCAACCACATGGGTGGACAAGGGAGAAATTGGATGCGGGTAGGTACCGGGTAAAAAAAAAACAATTTCCGCTCCCGAGGAAATTGTTTTTTTTTTCTTCCACATTTTGCAGACAAACGCAATCTTGAGTGCCCACAAAAGGTCAAAATGAAAACCCAAAACACTCTTGAACTTATCCTGGTAAGTCCGTTCCCGATACAAATGCACACCAAAGGGGCTCTGCTGCTTGAAACCCCGCTGTGGGGCTGCCCCACACCACTTGTCGGGTGGGTATCAAATTTGTTCCCTTTTGCATTTCAAATTTGTCTCCTTCTCTGACAACTTCGTTTTGCCGACAACATTTGAAGCGAAGCCACCTGACCGTGATTCGAAATATCTCCAATGGGAAAGGCTGCGATGGAGAAAATCAAAAATTTGGAGAACGGGCGCACAGGATGGTCCTTTTGGCGCAGGCTTTGCTTTGGTGGGACTTTTGCCGTTCACATCAGAGGCCGACTTTTGCCGTTCACATCAAAAATGATCCACACATTCTGAAAACAATGAGGGATGCGAGAACTTCTTGAAACGGTCACAGTCAGTGCGTCAAAATGCAGCGAATGCAAAATTGTCAAAAGTGGGGGGGTGCTAACTTGACAGATGCCGGACGCCGATTCAAAATCTCCAATCTGCTGCAGGCTGCGACAAAGAAAACCAATTAAAAATTTCGCAGCGCAGTGTTGCGTTCGGTTGGCTCAAGTGATGCGTTCGCGGCTGTTGTGCTGGTGCTCCGGGTTCGATTCCCGAACAAGGGATAATTTTGCAGATTGCATGCTGCAACCGCACAAGTGAACTTTCAGGCTTGGGGGCTGTCTTGCATTCTTCATTTTGAACACCCGAAAAATTCAAAAACTGTTTTTGAACACGGAACAGAGAGAATCCCACCACCAAACACCATTGGAATGAAAACAAAAAAATAAAAAATTGCGAGTAAATCATGCATGTCCAATGCAAAGAAAGCTCCTCCAACGGTAAAATTGAAAA
>JASGXE010010936.1:0-14348 GCA_030068105.1 Sinentomon sp. SZTP_YWyxl | reverse complement strand
TCAATGAGGATGATATGCTGGAAACATGGCACCCGAAGACACGGAATTCTGTTCTGGCCGCAGGAAGACAGTTCGAATGCTTGATCATAGAATCCCCTAACAAGCAAAGTTTGGGAACCTTCCTTTGACTTGAATGGTCCAGATCCGAGCAAGATGGTGCTGGGGAATGCCTTGGCACCGAGTTCATGGTGGAGAGAGGTTTTGGTAGCCGAGTTGGAGCTACGTCTGGATGAACGAATGGGCTGAGGAGCCTCAGGCACGGAGACAGATGGACTGCCAGGCCTGGATCAATAAGTAACAGAGGACTCCTTGACAGAAACCCTCGGGCAGGAAATAGCCTTTGTTTGGGAAATGGAAGTACCGGAGAGGAAAGGAGTGGCTGCACCAGCATAGGAAAGGGTGCCGGAACACTCTGGTGCATGACCAAAGGTGGGAATAAAAGGCAAGAGAAGCAAATCCAATGGGTGAGGCATAAAGGGACTCTGAGATCTTGGAGTTTGACCAGAGATTCAAGAGAGGAGAAAAGGGCCCGAAGACGTCCCGGAAACAAACCCTCCAAGCTAAAACAACCACAGGAAAGGCCTTTGCCACCACCTCAGCCGGAGAAGAAGCCATTGTTTCAAGGCTTGGCCGGCACCCCTGGAGGGAAGAACAGAGAGCTCTCAATTGATTGAGGAGGCTTTTCATTTCCCGAAAATCGCCGATGCAATCCTCGCACATCCAAATGCCCATGCCGGAAAACCCTTGTTTTGAGCAGCCCGACACATTCAAAATGAAAGTAGTGGAGCAACCCTCACACAGAACCATTTTTCCATTGCCGAGTTCCAAACTTGCATTCACTTGGCAGTTTTTTCATCCGCAGGAGAATGTAGTGAGGAAGTCGAGGATCTCGAATTCGGGGTCTCCATGATGATTCAAAAACAAAGACAAAGCACAGGACAGGAGACAGAAAAATCAGGAGATTTGACTGAGGCAATGAGAAAGCAGAGATAGCCAAGAAAATGGATGGAAAGAATGTATTAGCTCAGAACAAACATAATTTGAGAGAAAGAGAGAAAAACAAAAACAAGAAACAGAAATAAACAACAAAGAAATCGAAAAATCGACCAAATCAGCGGAGCACGCACCAACAACGAAAACGCGTCCGCACGCGCGAGCAGCCGACGGGAAAAAAAAAGAAAAAAAAAAAAAAAAAAAAACCAATTTGTCCGGAAGCGTAGAAGGCTCACGATGCAGACAACTTTTTTTTTTAATTAGTGGGATTGGATTATTCCCGTCCGGAGGAGATTATTCCAGTCCGGAGGACTTTTTTCTCGTCCGGAGTGGATTATTCCCGTCCGGAGGAGATTATTCCCGCCCGGATGACTTTTTTCCCGTCCGGAGGGGATTATTCCCGTCCGGAGGAGATTATTCCAGTCCGGAGGACTTTTTTCTCGTCCGGAGTGGATTATTCCCGTCCGGAGGAGATTATTCCCGTCCGGAGGACTTTTTCCCGTCCGGAGGGGATTATTCCCGTCCGGAGGAGATTATTCCCGTCCGGAGGGGATTATTCCCGTCCGGAGGAGATTATTCCCGTCCGGAGGAGATTATTCCCGTCCGGAGAGGATTATTCCAGTCCGGAGGGGATTATTCCCGTCCGGAGGGGATTATTCCCGTCCGGAGGAGATTATTCCCGTCCGGAGGGGATTATTCCCGTCCGGAGGGGATTATTCCAGTCCGGAGGGGATTATTCCAGTCCGGAGTGGATTATTCCCGTCCGGAGGAGATTATTCCCGTCCGGAGGGGATTATTCCCGCCCGGAGGGGATTATTCCAGTCCGGAGGGGATTATTCCAGTCCGGAGGGGATTATTTCCGTCCGGAGGAGATTATTCCCGTCCGGAGGGGATTATTCCCGTCCGGAGGAGATTATTCCCGTCCTGAGTACTTTTTCCTCGTCCGGAGGACTTTTTTCTCGTCCGGAGGGGATTATTCCCATCTGGAGGACGTTTTTCGCCTCATTATACAAGCAATAAACGTATTAATTATAATTTTATTATTATTTTTTTCATGATTTATATGATTTTTCTAATGTTTATTTTTTAATTGTATTATTTATTTAAATCGTAAAATTTTTTTATTTTTTTTGTATTTATTTTTTCTATTAAATATTATTATTTTATTATTATTATTTTTTATTTTTCATAAAAATTGTTCAATAAAATATTATTATTTTATAAATTTTTAATTTGATATGAATTTCTTTTTATTTTAAAATATATTAATATTTTTTTTTATTTATTATTTTTTATAATTTATTTTATTTTATTATAATATTCTTATTTTGATAAACGTCATTTAAAATGGCTCTTGTTTGCGAATGGGAGATGTAGATGCTTGCCTTATAGGTGACCCATGAGGGTAAATTTCGGGGAGAGTTTATATTGACAAACTGCCTAAAATTTTTGGACATACTGTTTGCTAAAATACAGTCCCCTAAAGTTTGGGGGCAGACAGTTTTTCGGCCACAACTGCACAAAAATGGATTTTGAACTGTCCCAGAATTTGGTCAGTTTGCGTTCAAGCAGTCACTCAAAATTTGGATTTTTGGTTGCCTAAAAACTGTCTCCTTTTTGGGGAAATTTTTTGCAAACAACCGTTCAACATTCAGAGTTTTGTGCAGTTTGTTTGCGAAAAACTGTACCCGAAATTAACCCCCATCATTGGTCACATTTTGGGCAAGCATGGCTATAGGTACCTCCCCATCATTTGCCATATTGAACGTTTCGCAGCCGACCGGGCGACCACAGGTGTTTATGCCGGTCTGAGGTCGACTCCAAGTGTTTTCTAAGCACGTGTCCCATGGCCGGTTCAGTGGCAGTCTCATGCGGGGTCCGACTATTCGGATGAGAAAAAAGCCCTCCGGAGGGAATAATCCCCTCCGGACGCTAAAAAGTCCTCCGGACGGGAATAATCTCCTCCGGACGGGAATAATCTCCTCCGGACGGGAATAATCCCCTCAGGACGGGAATATTCCCCTCCGGACTGGAATAATCCCCTCCGGACGGGAATAATCTCCTCCGGACGGGAATAATCCCCTCCGGACTGGAATAATCCCCTCCGGACTGGAATAATCCCCTCCGGACGGGAATAATCTCCTCCGGACGGGAATAATCCCCTCCGGACTGGAATAATCCCCTCCGGACGGGAATAATCCCCTCCGGACGGGAATAATCCCCTCCGGACGGGAATAATCTCCTCCGGACGGGAATAATCTCCTCCGGACGGGAATAATCCCCGCCGGACTGGAATAATCCCCTCCTGACGGGAATAATCTCCTCCGGACGGGAATAATCTCCTCCGGACGGGAATAATCCCCTCCGGACTGGAATAATCCCCTCCGGACTGGAATAATCCCCTCCGGACGGGAATAATCTCCTCCGGACGGGAATAATCTCCTCCGGACGGGAATAATCTCCTCCGGACGGGAATAATCCTCTCCGGACGAGGAAAAAGTCCTCCGGACTGGAATAATCCCCTCCGGACGGGAAAAAAGTCCTCTGGACGGGAATAATCTCCTCCGGACGGGAATAATCCACTCCGGACGAGAAAAAAGTCCTCCGGACTGGAATAATCTCCTCCGGACGGGAATAATCCCCTCCGGACGGGAAAAAAGTCCTCCGGACGGGAATAATCTCCTCCGGACGGGAATAATCCACTCCGGACGAGAAAAAAGTCCTCCGGACTGGAATAATCTCCTCCGGACATGAATAATCCAATCCCACTAATTAAAAAAAAAGTTGTCTGTATCGTGAGCCTTCTACGCTTCCGTAAATTTGTGTACCTGACCCAGTTTTATTCTTTCTTAGATCTGATGTATGTCTGCCGTCAACCAATTATTCGTGGCTTACTCTGCCCAGTTCCTATCGCCTCTTTTGTTAACTGACTCATCTCTAGCTGTCTTACACAGCTGCATAAGAGTGTCAGGGGTGTTTCGGGTGCGACTAAAACGCCTGACAAAATTTGCTTGACGCTTGACGCCTGACACTTGACGAACCGACCAAAACGCTTGACGGCTGCTTGACGCTTGACGTTGCAGGGATGACCAAAGTCGTAAAATCGAAAATGGAATGGATGTGTTTGCCGGACGTTCGGCAGCATGTTATGTGCTTGACAGAGTTTTCAAGGCATTTTACTTTGCTTGACATCGATTTGACTGCATTTACACTTACTTGACAGGCGTTTGTCGGCATTTTAACTTGGTGGAGAGGCACTTGATGGAAGTGGCACACCATCCACATCCATTTTTTTGTGGTCATTTCAGATGATACACATCCCCAATGAAGCTTTGAAGCTTGGAGGGGCATGCGAATCCTGGATTCGGATTCTGGCTCGAATGCGAATCCGAATCATCACGATTGTCACAATTATTGCTGACGCTCCCTCCCAACCCAACTGCTTTTCTTTTCATTTTCTGTGTTATGTGTATTTTCTTTTCGTTCTTTTTTCTTTTTTTTTCTTTCTTTTTGGGTCCCAGGAACGACGCTCTTGCTGGGTTCCAGCGGAGACGTGTTACGTTACTGGTGTTCCCATGTATTTACTAATTTTATCTGGCTCGCCCATTCCGTCGCAATTGTATTCTTGATGTCTTTGTATTTTTAACAGGTTAAGTTTTGCTGCCACCGTCTGGCCCACGAGAGCTGGGGCTTGCTGGACAACTTGAACTTGAACATTACTCGGTGTGACCAAAAACGTAAGCACGAAATGGGAAAGGGAAAAAAATAACGAAGTTGCACAAAACTATCATAAAAATAAACACAGCAGGTATGGGAAAAAGAACGATGTTAGTGTAGTGATATGCGCTTGTTTTGGCAACCGCACATCATGAAAGCTTTGCATTTCAAATCCAAATGCAAATTCGTTAGGTACATGAATGACTGTGTTGCATCTCGTCGGTACTATATTGCTGCCAGAAAGTTCTTCCATGTAAGGATCCTCACCCCTTTCGGATGCTCTAGAGGTCCCACAGTGAAAACTCACACCAGGCTGTGGCTTCGCTCTTTCAGTGGTGAGCGTTTTTTCTATAAGATTTCCCTCAGTCGAACTTCACCGGGAAATGTTACATGAACACGACAAGAATATCAAAACAACAGCAAATAAATGACATCTCCTGATTTGAGATATCCAGACCAATTTACTCGATGAGAACCATGGTACCAATTAGATTTGGGTTAGAATTCGGGTGCTATTAGGCTTTTCCCAAGGGTCCGTCCTCACTGTCTCACTCAACTAAGCCAGGGAGTACCAGTGATTGTGTAACAAGATCCCAACCAAAATAACCAAACCTGAGTTTAAAACTTCATTGCCATTGGCCCAAATTTAATAACAATCACTCATAAACATCTGTGAGCACCAAGCTAATACCCTCACAACAATAAACTCTAAAACACTAACAAATCCATAACATTATCAAAATAGAAAGCGATATATTAAAATGGCACCGGGCACATTCGAATCACACACAATTTAAAACATGAGAAGAGACATTAAAAAACCCCCAACACATTCATGACCGGCAATTGAATAAATCCTACCTAGGTTGGTGCACCATTCTAGCTCCTGCCCTGATGGCGAACAACTCATGCTTTAACTTATATGGCCATTTGTTGCGAGAAAACGGAACTGGGGAACGGACAAGCTAACACACTGAAGATTTGGACCAGCCTTTCAACTGACTACAGTTCTTCCGGAGTGACTAGAATGTTTATGACTAGATGTAGATCAGAACCATCAATCTGCTCAAGTTGAATGATAATCACCACATGTGCCCATATGCTCATGGCACCATCAAACGGAGAAGTCTATTTCTGGTGACTTACTCGGAGTTTGCACTGCGTACATCAGCCATCTCAATGGAACAGTATATCACCGGTAAATGCAATGTTCTTAATCTGGAGAGATCATAACATTGGTGAGTCAACAATAAACTCGAAGATACAATATTCCACCAATGATAATGGCCATCAACTCAAATAAATGATTTCCTCCAAATTGAAATGTTAAGCTTGGCCAAAGCATCTTGCCTCATGAGCTCCAGAAAACATGGCATCCTTTGTCTGAATCTCAAAGAAACATTTCGTTCCACCATCTCAGGTGACAACTAAAAGGTGGACCCAACCCTCTCCCTCCTAAAGGATTAGAAAAGAGAGAATTAATAGTTGGAAAAGAACTTTCTGGCAGCAATATAGTACCGACGAGATGCAACACAGTCATTCATGTACCTAACGAATTTGCATTTGGATTTGAAATGCAAAGCTTTCATGATGTGCGGTTGCCAAAACAAGCGCATATCACTACATTAGCACAAAACTATCATAAACAGTTTTATGATTTTAACAATTCCTGGCTTTCAAAGAAAAACCCATCATAAACAGGCTTATGATTGTTTTCCACTCAAATTATTGAAAAATGAGAGTGCGACACAAGTCCTTATGTTTATGATAGTTTTATCCGATCAAAACTGCCTCATTCATTTCAGTGCAAAAGAATTGTTTTCCCTCTGGTGGGTTGCAGACCTCACCTATCTTTATGATACTTTCACATGTTGAAGACCTGGTCAAGGGGAGCTCATATTTGGCCGGTGTAAAACTATCATAAACCTGCTTATGATAGTTTCATCCCCTACGTCCCCAAGCAGCTCGACAGATGTCAACTTTTTTTATCGGAACAAGGCCTACCTGATGTACATGTACATCAATCCTGCAGTTGGCATATCTCTGCTGTTAAATTGATCCGAGTCAATTCCCTTGAATGCAGAGTGGAGATGGGCTACGGTTATGGGGCATCATTCTCCTTGCGAGCCCAAGGTGTGCAACAAGGTTCATTCATATGCTGTCCAGCCACCGAACATATGGCTGTCTGCTCGTAATGGCAAATGATGATGAAGATGCCATTTGGAGAACCCAAATTTGCAAAATACTCCAGCTTTTAAAAACCTGTCAGGGACTCTGCCTCCTGGTGGTTGATTTTCTTTGTTGCATTTCCAAATTCAGCAATTTGCTGTTCTTTTCAATCAACAACTTTACGAGATTCTCACTGATGTTTTATTTTTGGTTCAGGGGTTAAATTTCTAGTGCTGAAAATGTGACCTTGTCACTGATTTGATTAACATTTGTAGAAGGAGATAGATGATGCCTATGAGGTTATGTCATTACGAATCTCTGAAGAAATCATGGCTGTTGATTGGAACCAAATTTGCCACTTGCCAACTACCATACCAATTCAAATTGGAATAGGATACCTGCTCTGGATGTCAAGAAATTCATGCGTTTCAAATGTGGAAACAATGGGTGAGTCAAATTATTCATTGTGGAATAGGCAGGTGCCTTCCTACTTAAAATTTATTATTGCATTTTCTAAACTTACTATGCCCAAGATCTTTCTCATGTTCCTTTTTTAAGCCAATGGCAAGAACTTTCGACTTTTGGTAGGTAGGTAGGCCTATTTGAGAATCGTATTTCATATTAAGAAGCCAACCAATCAGAATTGTATCAATTCCTATCAACACATCTGTCACTAAAGATTAACCTACTGTTTAAATCAAAAGTCGCACAAACGATGGAACCGCAATTTTGTCATTTGCGCTGTTTAGCGATAACAAAGACATGCCAATGAGTTTCGTTGCTTCCTACCTGCACAGGGTGTGCGAAATTTGAATGTTTTTGTTTTCACCAAATATAAGTTGATGCTTTTAAACGTCTCTATAGAGTGATGACGTGTTTTGAGGGGTCACGGCAAACAACGGTCTCAAGTAGAGGACTGAAGGAGGAGTTCAGGAGGACGGCGATCTCAAGTGTGGGATCTTTCTGCCTTATCGAAAAAGCTGAGACAAGATAACCAGAAGTGAGAGGGGTTACCCCCAGATGGTGGGACCAGGAACCCACAATTGGGGAGAATGTGCGGGTGTCACACATTCTCTCATCTCTGGCTGCCCTCTGTCTTGAGACCCCAGTCCAGTAAATTCCGAAAATAAACATCTCAACTCGCATTGTTTGTCATATTTTTCGTTCATGATTTCGCGATACTTATCCACATTGATGTGCCCATTTTCAAGAATGCGCTTCTGCTCATTTTCTTGATGATGTCGGCAACAGTACAGGACCACTGCTGCAACAATTGCATTTGCGAAAACAAATCCCGTTACACCGGCCATACCGGATCACCCTGTACTCCATTTCGCCGACTTTGAGCAGTGATCGAAAGAAAAATTGAAAAACATTTTTCCTCGAATCACTGAAAAATTATTCTATGGGATGCGCTGATAATCACGGCCTGGCAACAAACGCAAGCCAATGCGTTTTGCGTCAGGGAAATAAAAAACAGAGCAGCGCACGAGCCGGACGCCCTGTCTTCCATCGTTAGGCTGACTTTTGAATTATTGTGTATAATAATTGTTTAATTTTTCAACAGTTCCCTGCTAGTTGTAAACCTGTTTTTATTAAACAAAGTAGGTAGTAACAGTGTTACTTCAATCACAGTATAGTGGCGGCGGAAAAAGATTACTCATACATGTGTTTTTCCCATCTAACTGTTGCCTCCGAAACTTTTTTTTTCTTTCTTTTTACTCTTAGGCAGTTGGTAGAAATTAAAGCACCAAATTGCAACGGAGCTTTCTAGAGGTGTCATATTTTGACATCAGCGATGAAAGAGGATCTTTTATTTCTAAGGAGTTTTTGCTAAAATCTCAAGAATGGAAATTTTTCACATGTATGGGTAATCTTTTTCTGCCGCCAGTATACAGTAATTTCTCCAAGACAATACAAATCAGTTTATATTCGGTTTACCAAATTTTGTGAAACAAATACCTATGTCACAACACTTTTCTTTATCCAATAATTGTCTTCCTCAACCATTAACAAGCATCCGAATTGACCTCCCTTCTGTGTGTTCGTTCACGTTAATCGTTTCAAACTCTTTCAGCACAATGCCCTCCCATCTTGGTTATCAAAACACATTGTACAAAGTAGATTGGTGCCCATAAGGTTTATATCACGTGGGTTGATCACTTCAATTGGCTCTCAATGTCAGCGCATCATGTCTTGGTGAAACCGTTCCAACAGTCGGCAAGGTCTGGTTCACTCCCCAGAAAAAGCTAAGCTGACCAAACATTGACCAAGGTGGTGTGTCATTTATCGACTTGTTCCTTTCTCAATGTTCTTGTCACTTGTCACTTCTTGGCATTTAAATTCTATCAAATTTAAAATTCTCTGCCTTGTGATGGAACTTGTGATGAAAATCAAAAAATAATTTTTCCATCCTTCATTTGATCCCTTTAAATACCTACCCACCCACCGAGTTACCTGTACCGTTTATGCAGTTGTCTTGTTCTTTCAGTGATCTTGTTTTTTGCCCTTTTTTCGTCGTCCATTCTGCTGCCAGACAACGACATACCTAAATTTTTAATTTATCTTTTATTTTAGCTTAATCTTGAAATTGCCTGTTCAACCTTGACGTCATGGCATCATCGGACAGTGCAGTCATTACCAGAGATCAGGTGGGCGAAAACAGTGATCGGTCATCAGCACCAAGCCACAGTCGCCCATTTGGCTTTGGTGCCCCAGGACCACCAGGACCCAATGATCCAAGTGGAACCATGCCTGTACCCAGCTCAACCCTTTCTCCGAACTGCGGAACCAGCAGATCATCCCCCTTACCCATCAATGCGTCACGAGTGGCAAGCCTTCACAATGAAAAGAGTCCCTTATCGCCTAACCTTCCTAATTCAAAACCGACCACCCCTGTTCCTGAAGTGCCTGGATTTTCAGGGAGAATATCTGGATACTCTAGCCCACTTATGATTGAAACGGGGCGAAGTACCCCCGGGAGGAAGTCTTTGCTGCTGCGGCAGCAGCAGCTGCACACAATATTGCCCTCAGCCTTGGTCGTACCCCTTCACACTTACTTGCAGTGCCAAATTTGTCTCCTCACCACACTGAGTCCGGTGGTTTTCCTTCCCCAGATGGCAGTGGTACGTGCGGCTCTCTAGCTAGACCAACATCATCAAAGTGGATCCCTCCACAGAATAGAAGGGATGGCATATCTTGGGCATCACCTGGTGTGGATAACACTGTTGGCGTTTTGGGTCGTCCGGAGAACGGTGAGGAATTTATGCAGCTTTTCATTTAGCTTTGATACTAATCCACGCTTTAAAAGAAAAAAATGAATATTTTTTAAATGTGATAGGATCTGATAAGTGATTCTATGTGGTGAAATGCAAAAAATCTAAAAACCAGTCCTGCAAAAGTGGCCTCATTCCCCATTCCTACACCTGAAAAACTCAACGGCTTGATGTTTGTTGATTCTCTTCAAAACCTAGCCTACTGTTTGAACTGTGCCATCTTGAAATAATTGCTCTTGATACTTATGTCTATTTTGATGTATTGGTAACATTTCCAAAGACCTGTCTACCACCGCATCCAGCGCATCCACCACATCTCGGATTCGGCCCCTACCGCATCTTAAAAAATAAAAGGTTTTTCATTTTTCTCACACCTATTTTTGTAATTGGGATGAAGTGGAAAAGGTTTGACTGAGTTGGGTTTGGGTTAATGGTTAACTGGGTTGGGTCAGGTTTGGTTAGTTGGTTGACATAAGTAGCTTAGGTTGAGCTTTGGTCAATTTTATTTTGTTTTGTTTTAACTGATACCCAAACCCAACCTTACCTAACCTAACCAAACCTGCGTAAACAAGCCAACCAATCCTGACCTAATCTAGCCTAACCTAAACCTAACCTAGCCAAACCTTTTCTACTTCAGCTAGGTATTTGAATATTTGTCAATTTGCGCCGGTGCCCAGTTTCATCCAGGCAAATTAAGAATAAACAAAAGAATTCAATGATTAGGCAAGCATATGTCTGGTTTTGCCGATTTTTTCCCTGGAGTGGCGATTGGCTAGTTCTCAGTTAGCCTTCCGGTATGAATTTTGCCGAAAAGCAAAATTTTATACCGCTTTTTGTTTTTGCATGTCTACAGTGGTTTTAAAGTTGAGGTATCTGCATTTAGCATTAGGTAGCAGATCAATTTGTGACAGCTTCAACCCTTCAGAAATCTTGAAATGATACTTGCAATTTTTCTTTGATTTTCTCAGAATGCTGTTTAGTTTGTCGCATTCCCAAAAATTGAGTGGTCTTAAAATTGGCATTAGGTTGTGAAATTTAATGCAGGAGCCAGTGACAAGAGTTAGATTTTGCATTTTTGCCAATTGCTGCATCTCATACCATATCCCTTTTCCGCCACAGTCCAGTCTACGAGGGGCATCCAAAAAGTTCCAGCAACACCGTCGTGAAAACTATGCAAATAATAAAGGTCAATCATTCTTTCCATCACATGCCTTCAATGTTATCCTCTTTCTGCACAATGACATGTTTGCATCGGTTCTGATGCTGTCTGATGTTCCGGTAAGGGTGTCCCGATTAATCCTTCTTGTTCCAGCATCCACAGCTGTGTTAAGCTCTTTTGGACGACCAAATGACAGCCCAGGGAGGAGAAACATGAGCACCGAGAACAGATGGAATTCAGGGGGGTTACTTTTGGCTGGATGCTGCAAAATTTTCCACTCCTGCTTTGTCAGAAGACCAATTGCAGCAGTTAACTTGTGATGACATGCATTGGCATGGAGAATGATGGGCTTGGCAAACAGATACTCGGGTGACTCTGCGGACAGCTCTCACAGATTGCAGGGATCGGCACACCCCTGAAGAATGGTTGCTTAAGTCAATGCGTTGTTGTCTGGCTTTCGGAACAGCATACGTTGTTAAATGATCTATAAAAAGCTGTGCACAGGTCGTGGTTTGATGCACTCTGTTCGTTTGTGCCCGAATTTCTGGCAGCCTTCGCTGGGATCATTCTCAATGCTCCACCTTCCTTCTCCCAGGTGTTTCATCCATTCTGTCACACACGATAAGATGGCACTCTCTCTATACATGCCTCCACAAAGGCTACGTGCACTTCCCGAGCTGTTTTCCCCCGGACAGATTCAATCTTAATGTGTGGACTTTGCTCAATTGTTGAACTGTTGTAAAACTCTGGCCATGGCATCAATCCAAGGTCAGTCAATTTGCAATTTTCTAGGCACAAAAGCACAGAATCCACACAAAAACTCACGGATGGAAAGAGCAAGAATGGGGTTAAATGAAAACAAAAAAGAAAGCAAAGTCTGGCCTCGCAGGAAAAAATTGAGCAGGTGTTGCAGGAACTTTTTGGATGACCCTCGTAGAAGCCAAAATTCAAAACACGGTATCTAAGAAAATTAGAAAATGGTTTCTGTCCCTTGTTTGTTTGATGCCTCCTTCACCTTCTTATCACACATTCTCACACCCACCATGGTCAGGGAGGATCAGAAGAAGGCTACACTCAGAAGGGGGGGTCCGGCGGTCATGCTTAGAGCATGGGGTGTGGGGGGCCACCTCAGTTCAGGAGGTCTGGGGCAGCCAGAGAAATCCAGAGTGCTGAGTGTTGGTACCTAGGTGGAGTTCCCCAAAAACAAGAGCCTTTTGACAATATTGGGTTCTCCAAATGGCATTAACAGTCCCATTTCAAATTGTTTTGCTAAAGAAGGTTCCAGCTGATGAGCAGGAGGATGGGTGGGCGTAATCCCCCCCCCCCCTATGAGAATGAAGGAACCAATGTTTCATTCAAAATTCCATCACGATTGGACAGTGTGCCTATGCACCGTCAGCACTTGTTCGACCAATAAGCTATTGAATTTTTTGGCAAGTTTCCAAGATAATGATATGACCTGTGGGAAAATGGCTTTTGATAGGCATGATACAGTGTTTTGCACAAAGGTAGGTAGACACTGACAACTAACAGTGTTAGTTGTCAGTGTCTACCTACCTTTGTGCAAAAATTCACATATTTTATCACAAAAGTTGATGATTTTAGTTTCGTGATGACCCACCCCTCCTTACAATAGCAACCTGAAGAAGTAGACACCCATTGTAGATGGCTCCCTTACGAATCTGGTTTTCACATCACATGCCACCTTGCTATGTGATGTTTTTGGAGTGAGGTAGGTATTTCTATAAACTTCTTCAATGTTTTCCAGAAACTGGGTGGGAGTCACCAACTGGCTTTTTTCCTTTTCTTCTGTCCTTGAAGTGCCTACTCTTCTCTGCAGTAATGGCAGTTGGATTTTCAATTTCCAGGTTGCATAGGTAGTGTGTGGGCAGATGAGTGGGTGGGCAGTGAGTGGACTCACATCGTTGTCTAAATTAAATTTCCCCGCTTATCTGCACCGAACAATTTTGCATTTGTTTGGTTACCAAGCTTCCATGTATCTGAGGCATGCTTTCTGCTTTCTGGCTATTTTCGGTAGGTACCTACATGTTTTCCTCTGAGCTGTCTGAACTGTTAGGCTAAGTACCTTTTTCCTTTTACTGAGCATAACCTTTTCAAGTTGAATGAAATGCAGCAGCTTTGTCTCAAAGCACAGGATGTCATCACTGGTGTCCCAAAAAGAATACCTAGGTACTTACTGAAAAGTTGTTCCAGTTTAGCATTTTTATGATGAATGTAATCTCATTCCAGAAATATCACCAATCTGTGGCAAGGCATTTCCACAGATGTACAAATGTTTGTGGTACTGTTTGTGACAAACAGTGATACTGTTTGTGGTAGCTTGCTTCAGAATGGGCTTCCGATTCCTCAGATGAAATCGGTTGTTAGTCTGTAGCAGTGTCTTGGCATGTGTGATGGCCACAATGTGTTTTTCTCGGGAAAGGCCAGGAGAAAAAGTTGGGGGAGGGCATCATACAAAAATATATAAATGCTCTACTTGGAATATCCAGTTGCCGCTTGCCACACAAACACTGACGATGCTAGTCCCGATAAACCTCACTGGGACTTTAACTGTTTTTGGCAGTTCCACGGGGTAGTCAAAGCTCGAAATTGGGCATTTTGATGATTGCGTAGACAGTTTGGGCAGTGCATCCCAATCAGGGTTGTTTGTTTTAAAACAAATTGTTTTAAAACATTGTTTCAAACACGTTTTAAAACAAGGCTTTGAAAAAAAACATTTTTGTTTAAAAACAGTTTGTTTTAAAACAAAAACAGGTGTTTTTTATCAAATTGTTTTAAAACAAATTTTTCCTTTGGAAATGGGCTAATTTTGACACCAGTAACATTTTCAAAATTTTTTTTATTTTGTTAAAAAGCGTGTTTTTTTAAATAAAAAACATGTTTTTTGTTTCTAAAATATTAAAAAAGAAGCATGGATAGTGAAGGCGGAAAAAGATTACCTACTCATTCTTGTGTTTTTTCCCATTTAACTGTTGCCTCCGAAACTTTTTTTCTTTCTTTCACTCTCATGCATT
>JASGXE010010935.1:0-33244 GCA_030068105.1 Sinentomon sp. SZTP_YWyxl | reverse complement strand
TTCCTCATGACATGTTTCAGATTTGTGGGTAAAAATGAAACACCATTTTGATTCAAAATTTCATTCAAATTGGAAAATGGAGACCAACCATTCTATGCTTACAGAGTGATGAAGCTCATTTCCATGTCCATGCAAAATTTCAGCCCATTTTGCCAAACACTTTGAGAAAAAACACAAGATTGAAAAAGCATTTAATTTTTCCCTGCCCCCTGTCAGTAGGTATATTATATACAGGGTGATTCAAAAGTCGCGATAAATTTTATTTATTGGCTCGCTGTTGAATTTTATTGCTGTTCCTGGTCATGTCAGCAAAGCCAAAGGAATTTATTTTGTTTCCAGGCTGCAGTTATCATCAAATTGCGCAGAAGCTCTTGTCTGGAATTGCAGTATGCAGGAGTATTCGCAAGCCGCGAGCGTGTTAAAATTGTTCGTCTCTGCGGTGACTGCGATTGGAGGTTGCATGCTGCCAGCGACATCTTTCAGCAACTCCATCCAGACCAGGTGGTCCCAACCTGCATATCTAAGAGGTTCTTCCCAAATTCCAGAGAACGGGTTCAGTCGCATAAACCTCTGAAATTTTACCAGTGGGCAATCGAGCAAACATGCGGGACGAGTGTTTGCTCGAGAATAATTCTGGCACAATGCCAGACGCTCTTCAGGGTCCAATTATCGTAGCTACTGCAGTGGTAAGGGCTTGAAAGCCATTAAGGCTTGAAACGCATACTCAGAGCCATGAGCTCTGAGTATGCGCAACACGGAATTCTGGCTATACCGACTTGCTGCGCCAATTTCCGCGTTGACGCACCTCCATATCCTTTTCCATGACCTACGTAAATAATGTCGTGTTCGTGGCCGGCGGGCGCAATCTGTGGACGCCCAGACTGGGGGATGGACCAGTTTTCTTGAACTTGGCCACCAACCACTTCATTGACATGCATGTTGGGTCAAGACGATGAGGATGGTCTTCCTGGAAGATTTCCCTGACAACCTGAAACGTCCTATCTTTGTCTCTGCAGAGACGAACATTTTCAACATGCTCAGCTTGCGAATTCTCCGGCTTGCAACAACCCCAAATAAGAACTTCCGTGAGCCTGACAATAACTGCATGCATCCTGGAAACAAAATAAATTCCTTTGGAGTTGCAGACATGACCAGGAATAGCAACAAAATTCAATAGCGAGCCAACAAATGAAATTTATCGTGACTTTTGAATCACCCTGTATAGATATAAAAAAAACAAAAACGTACCTTCCCCACTCTCTTGGTTTTTCTGTGGTTTTGGCCAGTTTATTCGGGTTGGGTTTTTATCAAAAACCCATGGGTTTTTCTCAAGTACCTATAGGTTTTCAATGTGTGCTCTGCTTTCAGTTGACCTTTGCTTTGAGATAAAGTATGAGGCATATGCCTTCGCGAAGGAGCTCAAAAGCCAGTCTTTGTCTGTCGTTGGAAATCTCAACATAACTGACTTGCATCAGCATTGCCCCTCTCTCGTCAACCCGTCTGTAAATGTTTGGGGCAGTGTTGAGATACCCAAATGTTGAAGGTTATGGTAATAAAAAATATCCTGATTGTTTCTGTGCCTAAAGGTGTTGCAGCTAATCAAAACCACAACTTAGGATGTTTTTTTCCCTTCTACCAGACCAAAGGTAGGTAACCGTTGAAGAGGGAAATCTTGTGTACCTATTTTTACTGCACAAATAGGTACCTACCTGCATAAGCTAGCAATTTTGGGGCAGGCAATTTCGAGGCACTTTTTGGAATACAAACCCTGGAATTTTGTGGGCGTTCCAATACGAGACTCCATTTTTCACAAATCAAGATGCATTAGGTGCCTACCTCTTTTGTATGTATTCAAATGAGCTGTTCTTCAAAATCAACCCCAGAGTGGGAAATTTGGCTTTTTGGAGTGGTTAAATCGAAGTTTCAAACATGTTCTCGCAGTGTGAAAATGGACTTTTTGAAGGTAGGAAGCTACCTGTGCTGAATATTTTATTTTTCAAGGTGATTAGTGGATACTTTGAGCATTCCTCTGAAAGATCCCGTCAGTACCTACATGGCATCTTGAGAATTTTGTACTTCATCAAAATTTCTGAACCGATATATGCCGAAAGAATTTTGTTTGCGTTCAAAAATTTTTTTTTTGCCACATAGGTAAGTTACGTCTATTTTGTATGTTTGTTTACCCATCCCTGGCAGCAGCACATTCTACCAAGTTACCTTTCCAACCACTTGGGATCTCCCCTTGGTTCCTGTAACCACTTTCCTAAACTGTTTTTTATCATGACTTTTCTGTTAAACTTGTGGGTAGGTACTTGGTATTGGTCTTTTTTGTAATCACACAGCAGAAGCAGAAACATAGTTAGGTAGAGTTCTGTGTTTCATGCGAAGGTTTTTGTGTTCTTGCTCACTGCTTGGAATTTCGCAAGCCCAAGAATGATGAAAAATAATTACCTATGCATATTTTGTTTCTGGAATGGTTCGGGAAAATGTCCAATTTTCTAACAATGAAAATTTCAACACTTCTAACACTCGTAAAATACCTACATAGGCTACCTACCTGTCTTAGGCTTATTTGGGTTGGGGAAGTAACAACAGTGGTGGAACTGCAACATACCATGATGAATAACAACCTTACCTACAATGAAGAAGATGAATTTTACATAATTATTCTGATTCAAATTTGGCTCTCTTATCTCCAGCTGCATCAACGGGGATGAAGATTTGATCTCGGATCCAGCTATGATCCTGGATCAAGCAAAAAACCCTATGCTTGATCTCGGATCAGCGTTTGATCCAAGATCTCTGGGTATCAAACCTTCTTTGGACTATGCGATATTGCGAATGTATACTATTTAGACGTTCTTTAAAAATGTTGATCATTTGTTCCCTCCTTGATTTAGTCGAATATACTTTATGAGTGCTGTTCCATCCAGCTGAGAATCTGGCTTGTTATGCAACTAGGGAAATGTCAGCCATATTCATTCGGACTTTAGTGAATCACAATGATATTGTGCAAGAATCCAGGAGAAGCGAAGATCTTGCATGGGAAGAAAAGAATGGCAACATAGTTTTTGGTAAGAAGAAAACATTGGCCGAGCCCACTAGAATGCCCTTTTGCAGGTGTGAGGGACCACGAAAATGCCCTTTTGCAGGTGTGAGGGACCTTTTGTGCATTAACGCAGATGGAAATGATGGTTTCCTCAACATGTGGGCAGAACTTTGCATTTTGCAATGGCATGAAATTGATGAGAGAGCTTCTTGAGGTGTTGTAAGGAAAATGCATACAATAATTTGGAAATAAGCCTGTTTTACCAGTCCACAATGTCAATAACATGTGGCACTCTTTCTATGAAAGGCCCATTTCTATGTGAGTTTGTGACTGGCACTTGGAAGCACTTTGCTGAAGGTATTAGGTAGGTAATATTTTGACAAAAGGAAAAGTCTCCATTTTTAAAAGGAGGCAGTTACCTACACTTAATCCGCTAGGTAAAAGACACAGAAGCTGTGTCTATGCCAAAGTGAACATGAACAACAAATGATGATTATCAAACCTTACCTACAATGAATGAAATGAATTTAAAATATCAATAATCTGATGGGACTGCATCAATAATTAGGTGGGCCTGTGTGTTACGCACTTTGGGATAACGTGGTAGAATGCGGAAAATTCAAAAATGAGTCTTCCTTGGGCAGTGGCAAGGGCAAATTAATTTTTCAGCTCTGTACCGTTTGTCTCATTTTTTGCACCATCTGTAAGAAAATTGAGCAACACCAGTTTGAAGGAATGGCCGAAAGATATCAGATTTCCTGCACAGAAACGGAAATGCTGATATTTTCATGATTCAACTTTGGTTCTCACTCGTGAGCGTGGAATACCTTACTGTTTTTCCGATTTTCACCTGGTTTTCCCAAAGTGGGTAGGTCACAAGATGTCATTTTGCTGTGTTTTCAGATCGTCTTTGAAGTCCAAAACGTCTGCTGTGCCATGAACAGGTGTCTATTTGATCTAAATTTGTTTTCAGGTGATGAAATCCAATGTGAAGCACACAATAATCGGACCAACATGAGACTTGGAAGTGACATGCGGCATAAATTTGACCTACTTACCGATTGTTCGCAATTGCAACCTTCAGGGTCAGACCGGGGTTATCTAAGGGTAGCATCTAGAATCTAGATATTGATGTAAGTGGTGATTTATGCTCTTACCCCAGGTAGTTACCTATGTACCTTTTCCCTGATTGGAAATGTCTGTAATGTCTTGATGGTTGTCCCTTATGTGGGTCTAAAATTCTGTCAGTCTGTCCCAAAAGACCTGGGAGGAACCTAAGGAGTGTGCGACTAAATAGGCCTACCTACACAAATAGGCCTACCTACACAAATTTATGGGGAGTAGAAATTTTTTTAATTGCTGGATACTGAAGTGTACCAAACTACCCACCTGTCATGGTGAAAAGAACAAACTCAAAATTTCGACTTAACAACTCAAACTTTCGACGGTGAAACTTGAAATCTCAACTTTGTGATTATGCAATTTGCAATTTGCAATGCAAAATTAATTTGACTTTTCAACTTGAAATCATTTCTTGTTTGCAACTCAGAATTTTGCATTTGCAGCTCGAAAGTTCAAATGTCAAAGCCAAAATTTTGAATAACAAATGTTCAAATTCCAAGTTGCAAAGTTGACGAATTTCAAAGTATAAATTTTGAGTTGTGGAATGCATAATTTGGGTTTACAAGTTGAAATTTCGAGTTTTGAGGCTGGTTGGTGACAGAGTTGCAAGAAGTCGTTTGAAGCCTTTGAACATGGATTTTTGAGCCTGGTCGTATTTTGGCAAAAAAGCTTTTTTTGCTCGCCAGCCATTTTGACCCCGGTCGAAAATCGAAAAGAGCTTTTTTTGATCACCCGGTCCATTTCGATATCGGTCGGCTCTCATCTGTCCTGGGAGCATTGCTCACGTGCTCCCTACTTTTTGCAACCCTGGTTGTTGAAAAACGCAATGAATTCTACTGCGCTCACGATGGGGCATGTGATTTGTCATTGCGAAATCAAGTGCATGTTGAAAAATTGTGAAAAAAATGGAAGTGTCTTTTGTTTCACTGAAATAAAAACTTTGCTGGTGTCGCAAGGGATGCCCCATCCTTACGTAGAACATGTATCTGAACATATTTGATTTATTGTTTCGACAGTTCCTCAAAAATGTCTCTCCATGATTTTGGGACCAGCGGCAAGCTCCCTAAAACAGTGCAAAACATTTTAGCAAGTCTTGAATAATCACAAAACTCCGCACTCCTTATTCAGAGAGAAGGATATTTCCCCAATTCTGTATCTTTTTGAACACTGCATCTTTCTCGATAAATAAAGTAGGTAAATAGGTAGGTAGCGAAAGGACAGTGCCTACTTAACACTTTTCTTTCGTGTGAAATTGGTTCTGAAAGCTTCCTTTGAATAGGTACCTACCTAGGTACCTGCATATATAACATGAATGAAAGATTGAAAAGAAAAAAGAGTGAAAATGGCTTACGAATACCCGTAAAAGTAAAATAGGTAGATGGTTAGGTACCTATTACATCATCTGTAAATGGTATCATAGTGGTGTTTTTTGACGTTTTTGTCTAAATCACAATTCAAACCTGCTGCAAATTCCATTTATTTGCAATTTTGAAATCACCACTGAATTTCAATGTTATGAGTTACGCCATAATGGGTCTTCTCTAAAACACAAATGGAGGAATCGGTGAGATCGGCACAGGAAAGCTCTCCTCTACCTGCCTATTCCGAAGTTTACTCTGAGGCTTACACTTACCCACAGGATACCTATGTATCGATGGATATGAATAGGTCAGTGACAATTTTTATGAGCTTGCACATGTTCTTCCAAAAATAGGCATTGCATGTGAGGGGATGTTTCCAGGGTTCCTTCCTTTGCATGTCTAACGTTTCTAGAATGTTAGGTAGTAAGTTCAAAACTTTTGCGTATCAAAAACTCATTGGAGTCCATTCTGTTCAAGTTGATTTAGTCTCGGAAGGGGACATTTTCTGTATGTAGAAGCAACACATGGTCACGATATCAGCTGTTAGATCTTGCAGTGTTAAAGCCCAGTTTTCTTTTCGGGCCGTTTTGGCACTGATATCGTTTTCAAGGAAGCATCAAAACCAACGGCCACTTTTTCTATTGCGGGACCACAGACAGTGCACAGTGTTCTGGCATTTGGATGCCTGGGCTATTTCCTGAACTGGCTAAATCAATGCTGCATAATTTTTACCATTGTAAAGATTTCCAGATCTACACATAAAAATGGCACCTGACATCTGATGTGGCATGCTTTAATGTGATCTTTTTACAGGAACAATTGGAAGGGCTCCGTTGACATGTCCAGCCAGCAAATTGACGACCTGGCCAATCAGTTGGCTTCGAGTCAGATTGCCGCTGAATCCGACTATGAGAGTGCTGATGAGGCCTTGCCGCAAAGGAGGGAGAGCACTTCTGGTGGCTTCCCGCAAAAGGAAGAGGGCACTTCTGATGATTTGGCAGAAAAAGAAGTCTCAGGAGCAACAGCCTGTGACCGAGATCCCAGCACCGTTGATAATGACAGAGAATGTCACACCAAAACAGGTGCTATTGAGAATTATGCCGATCCTCCAGGATGTCCCGCCAAAGCTGATGTGACTGAAGAATGCCCAGAAACTCCAGAAGAAGCCAAATCTGAGCACCATACTTTGACCCCTTCTAGTCGTATGCCGGCGAATTCTATGCCAGTCTCTGTGCATCCATTGGCGATCAAACTCGAAGGCCTGTTTTGCACTTATAACTGGCATCCTGAGGAATCAGCTGCTGAAAATATTTCAATCGAGGGACTTGTCACCGACCTAATGGAGAAGGAGGAGCGTTACGACAGGTCACCACACTCTCCTTTGATTGTTCTTTCCGTGCAGTTGGCCCTCAGTTATTGCATGACACTTGTGGGGCAGTTTGAAGCGGCCCTTACATACTTGGACACGTGTGAGGACATGGCTGAGGGGTTGGTGGGCAGTTACAAAGAAGGTGCTCTTTACGAGATCACCGCTGATCGTGCAAATGTCTTCCATCGGGAAGGTAATGACCGAGCTGCGGACTACATCCTTTCTTCGTTGGTTAGTTTCGACAGTTTATCTCCGCTGGCGACGGCAGCAGTTCACGCTTTAGCTGGAAATGCATACGTGCTCTTCGGCGTCGAACTACTGAACAAAGCAGCAGCTCATTTCCGGAAGGCAGTGGAATTGGATCCTGGATGTGCGGAGTGGCACTTCACGCTGGGAAAGTGCCTAGCACGCATCCGTGCCTTTGAAGCCCGTTTTACTGTTCCCTCAGATGAAGAGATCTCGGCTTTGAGGACTGCTGTAAGCAAAGGAAACTGTCCAAGCTACAAGCTGATGCTGGCAGACTCATTGCAGGTGCGTGCCTATGTCGTTTACCACAGTCTGAAAATATCTGGGCAGTTACCTCCCGTGCGGTCGTTTGGTGGTACTGGACAGGCTTCTTCCCGTCGGACCTTTGATGGCACTGAACAGTTTCCTTCTCATCTTCCATTTAATCGCACTGGCCAGATTCCTTCTCACCGTCCCTTTGCTGCTACTGGCCAAAATCCTCCCCATCGTGATGAAAACAGCCGGAATCCTCAAAGTCGTCACTTTGATGACACTGACCGACGAAACTTCAGCCGTCGTCCCTTTGATGCAAATGGCCAAAATCCTTACCGTCATCCCTTTAATGTCAACGGTCAGAATCCTTCACGTCATCTGCTTGGAACAAACCAAAATGCCAACTGTCGTCCCTCTGGTGGCATGGGCCAAATTCTATCCTTCATCCCAACGATGGAACTGGCAAATATCCATCTCATGGTCCGTTTGACGCCAAAATTCAATTTCCTTCCCATCGCACCTTCAATGATGCTCATAGCCGGAATTTGCCACGGCACCCATTTAATGGAACTTACCAAAATCCAAACCATCGTCCCTTTTATAACACAGGCCAAAATCCTTCCCGGCATCCCGCTGATGGCACTCGGCAATTTTCTTCTCGCAGAGATAGTGATGTCATTCCCACCGGTGACGCCAACAGAAGTAGGACAGACCTTGAGAAAGTGAGGCATTGGAATGCTGAGTCATGCAACCTTCTGAAAGAGGCACTGGCCGGCTCACCGAACTGTTCGACAACTCTCGTGCGGTGTGCCAAAGCTTTCTTGCGACTGCCGCATCCTTTCAAGGATCTCGAGTTAGCCGAGGAGTGCTTCAAAAAGGCTGCGGAGATATCTCCGGATAACAATAAGGCTCTTCATGCCCTGGAAATTTTTACGAAAGGGTCGAGAAAGACTATCAAAAGGCGAAACAGTTCTACGAGAGGTGTTCTGCATTTGAGACTGGGAACTATGGTGCGGACTTGGATCTAATCCGTATCAAGGGGATAATGGATCGCACTTTCATTGCTGAAGCTGATCTCAAGGGGCTAATTTCCAAATACAGAACACCTGCTAAGTTACTGGATGTGTATCTTCAGCTTGGGTCCTACCACCTGTACAAGGAGAGAAATTTGGCCATGGCTGCAAAATATTATTCGATGGCATTGGACATCAATGATTCTGCTCCAAACATGCTGGTGAGTTCAGTTTGGTAGGTAGGTAGGTAGGTAGGCTACCAAATTTGTTTATCTACAAAGCAATTTGTTAGTCTTAAGACAAATTTGTTAGGTAGTCTTTTTTACACAATAATTTTCCCGCATTGGTTTATCCGATTCGGGGCCTCATGAGGACCACAAACATATTACCTAGCCCTTTCTCTGATGCAACCTATGACCTGTGAACTTTACCTCCTTCGCTCCCTGAGCTTTTATTTTTTTTTTGCTACAATGTCCGGTGTGTTTTTGCCCCACCCTCCCCCTCGCTCTCACCAAAATGCTGTTATGCTCAGGCATGTATTTTCGCTTCAATCAATAATAATTTTTTGCAAATGGCCCATTTTTTGCTTTGGGGAGTTCCAAGAAACATGGGAGAAGTCACCAGGGAAGAGTTGCTGTGCTTTACAGAACGATTTTGTGTATTTTGAGGGGGACAGTTGTTGCAACAACGCATGTAAAAATCGGCCATCTCCCAAATTTTTGAAAAGCAGAAAAGATTTAAAAAGGACCTAAGGGCCCTTTCGTTCTTCGAAAGAACAGGAATTTCAGAACAAGAGGGCACAAATATGCATCAAGCCTAGCCACTTTGTTTGGAAAAATGAAAACAATTTTTCCACGCAGGGTCTCATAATATGCAAGGGCTTCTACCTCCCAGGCGAAAAAGGGCATCCTGCTCTGGCAGCCGACACTTCCGGGGTTGGCCAACTCATCTGGGGAGAGCTGCCAGAAAATAAGCCCTACGCAGCACAGAAATTTAAGTTTCGCATTGTTTGAATGAGGGGGGGGGTGAAGCATTCTCCGCTTGCATCTTCAAATCGATCATGGTGTAGATATGTAGGTAGGTTTTGCATTTTTCAATGCGCAAACAAGAAACACGGTTAACAGCAATGTTGCAAATAGGGCGCCAAGCAGCTGATAACCACCTGTTGAAAATTGAGAAGTTTTGCCTCCCTGGACTTGTGGCTTTGTCAAGCACAAGTTTAAAAAAGATACCTATCTGGTCACTGCTGCATGGAGACTGAAGATGCCGGCGATTGGTATCTGGTTTTTGTCCTCGATCAATAAGCTGCAATGAATAGGTAGGCCTAGGTACTTTATTCTAGCTCAAAAACATATTTGTGAAGCACCCCTGGGTGCATAAAACCCCCCTGCATCGGAAACCAGGAGGTGAAACTAATTGGAACTGCATTTCAGACAAATTTGGGAACTTGACAGTGAACAATCTTTGAATTTAAACTGCGTTCCTGCGATACATACCTACGGCCGTATTCCCCATTGCAATCCACCCTCAGGTGTAACTCATTAACCAAATCAATGGATAGATTTGTGTTGTGAAAATTTAATTTCTATGCACAGCGCTTATTCCTTTTCCATTGTTGCGAAAGATGCACGTGTCTCTTAAATTGGTTATTGAGTTGAACCTGGGGGTGGGTTGCAATCTTCAAAATTGCTGGTAATCATTATGCCAGTATTTCGATGGATTCAATCCGCCAGACCAATGTAAATCAAGTCAAATGCGCATGGAGAAAATAGCCAATAGCCCTGACTCGTGTTTAATTTTTTTTTTTCTCAAAGCCCATTCTCCGGGAGAAATCCAGCTCTTGATAAGAATTATTGAATAGGTAGTTAGAACTGTGCAATGCTTCTTTTCTTCCTTCTGAATCAGGGCGCCACCGGAAAACCTTCTGCTCAACTCACAATAATTATTTCGAGATTTTGCTTTTGGGGTTTTTGTCTGCCACAATTTTGTTGCTGGTGTTGAGCAAGTGTGGATCCTTAGGTGGTGCTGAAATTTTGGGGTTGGGTAACTTGAAACTTAAAGTTTTTCTTGTTCTTAAAATTATAAGTTCAGATGGGAAGGTGTTCTCTACTCTTGCTGGTCAGTGCAGGGCTTTTGACAAGTGGGACACAACACTGAACACCTGTTTAGGAATTAGGATTTCCTGAGTGCATGTATCAATTTGCTTGCTTTTGCCATTTCTGGGGCAATAGCCTATGAACAATGACATCCTGCATTATGTGATTTCCCTGATTTAGGTAGAAATTACGTGAAATAATGAATCTGTAAATTTGGGTTTGGAATGAATTTTTTTTTTCATTTGTGTTTTTTTTTTAATTTCCAACTGCGATCCATTGCTTCCTTTCATTCCTAGTCGCTTCAGGGAAGGTTAATACAACGAAAACAAACCGGAAAATTTTGGACCCAGGCAGGATTTAATAAATTACATACAAAGCGAACACTCTGCCACTGAGCTATGCGCATCGAAAATTTGTTCTATAAATGTTGCTATCTTTCACATTTGCACCATGTTGTCAAACTCTCCATGAATTCACATTTCGCAACTTTTTTCAAGGTGTTTTATGGCACCTCTCGGATACATTTTTGGGACCGGTTTTATGGCACCTCTCGGATACATTTTTGGGACCGTTTTTATGGCACCTCTCGGATACATTTTTGGGACCGGTTTTATGGCACCTCTCGGATACATTTTTGGGACCGTTTTGCCAGGTGATTCAGATTTGTCCAGGAGTTAGCGGTTGCAAAGAATGAGTTCAAAATGTGCATACAAAAAAGTACCTACAAGTACCTAAGTACCTAAAGTGTATACAGCGTCCGGCAGCTAAGTCTGGACATGTGGCTGTGTTTTCTGCCCGTAATTGAGCTTATCAAAAATATTTTTTATTCAATAGGCACGACAAATTTTGCAATGACCAAGCAAAGGCGGCTGCACACGCGGGTCAGCGCTGACATTCGTCGCAATGTTATGTTCAATATGGGTTGCTTGACTGGTCATGCTTTTTGCTTTTCTCAACGCAATCAGACAGGTTGTGATGAGATGGAAATCCAAGTGGCGGCACCCGGCTGCATGATTTTAATTCCGCATACGGAGTTGAGAACCAGAATATCATCTTTTTCCGTGTGGCCAAAATGTGAAAGATAAGACTCATGCAACCCTACCTAATAACCTGTATCATCCAACCTGACCTTTTCTAGTTTTGTCCCAAACTTTTCCCCGGCGACAGAGTATCAGGACTTTTACACGGAGAAAAGTGCCAGAAACTGTTGTACCATAATTTCTTACGCAACCTGTCATTTCGTAATTTGTTCGTCAGTTGGGAAAGTGTTCGAAAGGACGAAATGGGAGAGATTTGTTTGGAGGCAGCAGGCTGAGTTCGGCCAGGAAGTCTTGCATGGAGTTGGGCAGCAGCTTCATGCAGGCGCTGTTTACACTGGCATAAATCAAGACCATATCCACCCGTTTTGTAGCGGTGAATTCACCAATTTCTACTGGAATAGGTACCGAGACAACGAATGAATAAAATAAAACAGATGCTCAAAGGCCACCTTTTGACTCAAAGGTGGAACAACTGATCCTGAGAAACTGGCCAAAGAGCCTGCATCTCTGCGATCTAAGTGCGTCAGCAGACCCTGCAAGTCCGCTTTGACACGCACAAAGTAGAGATGAGTCGGAACACCTGGTTCGGCAATCGAAACTCGGAATGGCACGGAATTGGAACGAACTTCTCAAAATTCCGAAAATTCAGAATTCCAAAAAAAGAATTTTGCGAATATTTCGGAATTCCGAAAAATCAGAATCCTGCCGAAACTTTCGAAAGTGTTAAAAGTTGGAATTTTTCCTGATGTTCGAATTCCGGTGGGATGGAATTGTTCCAACAGGCTGATTTTTCCAAGATCTTCATTTCCTGAAGGGTCAGAGGGGCTATTTTGACATCATCGCAACGCCAAAAAGCGCAAAAAGAGCCAATCAATATTCCGATTCCGGCAAAAATTCCGATTCCGATCGCGGTTCCGATTCCGAATGTTGTTCCGATTCCGAAAAACTTCCGATTCCTAAAAGTTCCGAATCCCTTCCGATCTTGCGGAGTTCCGATCCGATTCCGACCCGACTTCAAATTTCGAATTCCGCTCAGCCCAATCACAATGTTCCACCTCTCCCACGCAACAGGTAGAGACAAGATGCACGTTGAGTGTAAAAAATTCCTGCCAGTGGTGAGCTTGTGCTATCAGAATCTTAACATCAACAGATTCGACCTCATTAAAAAACACGAAGGTTGCATGTTTTTTTACGGCGCGAAAAAAGCACAGTCAACCAGAAGAGGCGGCCTTGATGAGACTTGAGGATCAAGTAAGAGCACTGTCTGGTCTGAGAGCTGTCTTGCTGACAGTGCTTTATTGACGTCATCTTCGGACATTGGAACCAGATCGGCGACTCCCAGGAAATCCTGAACGCTTACTTTAATTTAATTGGTGCCATACGTTGACGTTCTAAAGGTCGGCAGTCTCCTCATACGACGACAAGCGGAGTTTGCATGAAAGGTCATTAAAGAAATTTCAAAGCAATAAAAGGAATGCAGAATAGCCACCAATTTGCTCTAGCGGGGAATGCGACATGGGCCAAAGGCCAAAGTTAAATCAAGCCTGACTGATACAATGAGCAGAAATGAAACGAGTGTACAGCAGCCTTTTCTGGTCCGGTTGGCAGCCCGCAGCATTTCGTTATCAGCAGCATGTGGAATAGCATGAAAAAATGACGAAAATATCAACACATTTGGTGTTATCCAGTGTAGGCTATGTCCAGACTTAGCTGCCGGACGCGGTATAGGTACAGGCTGTCCAAAAACTGACAAATGCATGCTCCAGTGCTTCTTTATGCCGATGCGAATAAAGTGTTAGTCCAGCGACAGAATGTGATCCGACCCCCCATTCCTCATTCCTATAGCCTATGCCCTCCAAAATTGGCCCAAAGGGGAGCCAAGGCTGAACACAAAGTCATCGTTCAGGTCCCATTTTTTACATGTGAGTTCCTCAGAACAAAGTAAAACCAGAGTGACAAATTGAGCTCAGGACCACCATTTCCGCGACACAGGCCCCCAAAAATTCTGAATTATGCCCTTTGGGGTGTCCAAGGGCCCCCAATGGGATGGCATACAATTATTTGTGATCATAGAGTGCCGACTTTGCATATGGGATCTGCAGTACCATCTGGACACAAAACGTTGGGGTCGGTACGAGCCACCCATCTGAAGATGCGGGCCCTCAACTGTCCAAATTTATGCCATACGTATGGAGTGCCCATCATGGATGCAATGTACCATGGCAAAGAACCAATTTTTGTGGATGTTAGAGGGCATATCTAAAAAAGTGGTCGGAAAAATTTGGTTACTGAATGTTTTGTGTTCAGGTGGTGTTTAAAAACCCACGAGGTTCAAAAAATGGATGCAGTGCGATCACAATTGGCTGGTGCCCCATTTGGGGCCACTTGGATCTACCTCACTTGGGCATATTTTGTCACTGAACTAGTTTGATTCGTACGGACACAAGGAATGATGTGTTTGCTAGTGTTTTATGGAACACCATGTGTAGATACCTAACACTTCAAAAAATCAGCAAATTTTAATCCTAATTCACAACTCTTAAAATTTCAGAGACATCACTTCATCTGTGATAACATTCACGATATCAATGTCTACACCAATCTCGTGACCATTTACAACCGGTTATCATTTCAATGTAAGAATAACGCACAGAGATTGGCTTACAAACAACAGCTGGAGAGAGTTGTAAACCTGAAATTGGAAGCCGAGAAGAAGGCTGCCATTTATTTCAGTGCTTCGTCAGCTTGATGGTAATCTGCCTCGTCAGATGATTGTTATTCCTCCCGATTCTTATTCGATGCTTTACTCTGCCCTCAGCCGGTATTTTTGATGCTTTGATTCGGTCTTTTTTGATGCTTTGATTCGGTCTTTTTGATACGTATCATTCAGTCTTCTTTCAGTCTTTTTAGACGAGTGCGAATTTTGTGTTTTTTTTTTTGGAAATTTTCTTTGAAAACATACCCATTGTTTTAGTTTCCATTTATCTGCTCTCTCTGGGTAGGTACTTTCAGGGTGTCCAATAACCTGGAAAATCGAGAAAAGTTGGAATTTTCTATTGGTTTCTGGAAAAGTTGTAAAAAATTTACGGACTTCACCTGTTTTACCTGCCATAAAATTTGCTGTTTTGGAGTCATGTTGGTACCTACATACTTTTTGAAACTTTTTTGGAAAAGTGCCGGAATTTAATTTTGCGAAAATGCTGGACGCATGACTCCACAGGGTGGATATTTTACAAGTATTCCTGATAACTGTCTTTCGGCAGCTCACGCCTAAAATCTAGTTTTCTGTGAGCGTACCATGTCACACAATTCGACAGCAGTGTTCAAACATGAGCTACAAACCCAATTTCACAAGAATTATTTTTCTTTTTAAAGAAGGCGTTTTGTGGGAAAAGTTTTCCACGATGGATTTTACAATCTGACTGCCGACCAATGAATGACGGATTTATTTTCATTTTGTTTTCCCTCCAATCATTCACGAAGCCAACGACAAGTTTGAAGTGAATCTCCGCAATGAAAACGTGCAAACATGGGTGAGGATGCAGAACGGAAATCGAAGTGCCCGCCACCAGAATGAACCGAGAAAATTAAGGCTTCAAATAGCACAGGGGTTACCAAAACTCATGCCAAGTTTAAAGAATGGAGTGACAACTCGTTTTGCCTGAAGTAGCCAATTTCAATTCCAAACTCGACTCACTTTTTAAAGAATCATGCATGGAGGAACATCTCAGCAAAATCCGTTTTGCATTCTAATTGACTCGATTCATTATTATTAAAGGTGCATGCAATGATGCCGTGACACCGGGAAGGGTGCAGGAAGGCCAAGGGCTTGCGTAAAAATTTGGCACACAAGCCTGCACTCGCCATTTGAATTTGAATTTGTTAGGCCTACCTTTTGTCTTTTTGTTGGTTTTGACCTCACGCTCTCCTTTCCGTTGGTATCCTTCTTTTTCCTTCTTTTTTGTTTTCATGGGTCATTTTTTTCAAATTTATTGTTAATTATTACCTTGCCTATCTACGAGCTTGTTAAAAGTTTATACCTACCCATCTCACATAAAATTTGATCCAGTTTTTATAAGTTAAATGTCAATTTGCCAAATAGAGATTTTTCCTCAAAGCTATGTTGAGCTTTCCTCTGATTTTTAAATTTTGTGCAACTTCATGACGGTGAATAGGTAATATATCTGGCGAATACAGGGTGGTCCAAAAATACTGGGAACAATCAATAGGACGTCATGTCCGTAGCAATCAAACTTATTCAGTAACAAAATTCGTTCCGACCCCCCATTTCGGAGATATACCCCCTCAAAGTTCCCAAATTGAGCACTTTTTGGGTGCCTGTGGGGTGGATTTATTTGTTGAAGAGCTCTCATTTTTTTTGTTAGCGTAGTCCGCAAACGAAACTCAAGAGAAAACATTCAGGGACAAAATGCACTACCACCCCCATTTCGAAGGCATAATTTTTTTTTCCAATCCACTTCCGCGGACCAGGAGCTCGCAACAGCCAATCCTGACGTCATCAATTTTGGGATTTTTGCCTTGCCACCACTTTTTGCCATTTGGTGTGTTTGCCACCGCTTCGCAACTCTTTCTAGGGTCGCAATAGGGTTACGTTAGGTCAGGTTAAGTTTGGTTAAGTTAGGTTTTGAAAATTGGATGTTGAAATTGGCTGGAATTCCCAACAACCAATCAGAGACACGCATGCGGAAGTGGATTGGAAAAAAAATATGCATTTAGGAGACATGTTGAACCTGCATTGGCTGTTGAATAGTTAAATAGTTATTGCAAAGGCAATGATATAGAGGCAGCTGCTATGAGCCTTGCTTTTTTAAGAGATCACTGCTGGTTTCATCAAGTGTTGTCAATTCCACGGATGTGACAGCGTGCTTCAGACAATTGAAACAAAGGGAGGATCTGTATGCATTCGATTGAAACACGACAAAAACATTTTTGTGACGAGCATCTACCTTGTGCCCAGTCAGTGCATCGACACCATGAACGGGAAACACGTTTAAGGGGGGGGTACCATTGGCAATCGATTTTGTTCTTTGTACCTATCTTAAAGGCTGAGATCTCTTCTTTCAGAATTTTCAAGCCATTTTACTCTTTCTCAATTAGTTTTGGAACAGCATCGCATTTTCCGAAGTCATATTTACCAGAAATATATGCCTAGCGCTTTTAGTTTTTTTTTTGCAATATTTTTACCCAATTGGGCAATTGCTTGCCAAATTAGGCAAAAACTGTCTTTTCTGAGGTTACCAGCTGATTCTCCACATTTTTTTACATAGGCATGTCAGTTTTCAACTTTCTCCTATTTGCTACAATGAAGTTATGACCACCGAAAAATCATTACGAAATGCAAATCAGTCTTTATTTTTTACCTGAAACTTCAATCGCGTTTTCTCGCATTTGCATTTTTTTGCAATCGAAAAACTTTTTGAAGTGAGATCTCAGGAACTGTGCATGCTAGAAAGATGAAAATTGGTGTACTTATGTAAAAAAGTCTGAAAATCCGGCTGATGAAGTCGGAATTTTGATTTTCTTCTCAGAAAAATTTTTATGACCATGTTTATACAAAAAATGACTCGCAAAACGACAAAATTTACCGCGCATTGACTTAAATTGCAGATTATGACGAAACCAGGGCCTAAATTGAAATTCCGGCTTCATCAGCTGGATTTTGACACTTTGTTTACACATGTACACCAATTTTCACCTTTCCAGCATGCACAGTTTCTGATATCTCACTTCATAAAGTTTTGCCTATTTCCGCTACTAATTTACCTGCTGCTAGAAAACTACGAGAGATACAAGGCTGAAATTTTGCACTGAACATACTCTTATTATATTTGACAACCCCCCAAAATTTCAGCAAATTCGGATGAGAAACAAAAAAGTTCGTCCGCAAAGGTACCCCCCCTTAACGATGATGTAGCAAATACACCTCTAACCGTTCGTGAAGGTTGAAAAAGGCGACACTTCGCCCGCCGGACATGGGGCTTTAGAGTCACAATCAACACCGCAATGAACCCAAGGGGTTCCTAAAAGTGAATTTTGGGGATTGGAAATTGTGGGATCGTCACAGTGTGTCACAAAACATTTTTAATTCGTACAAGCTTGTACAGGGTGTCTGCCGACCTGGAAAACCTGGAATTGTCCGTGAATTTTGCCATTTGTAAAAGTCGGGGCATTTGTGGAAAAGTCTTGGCTTTTGTGAAAGTTCTCCGCAAAGTGCAGTCGGGGAATTTTTTGGAACTTTCTCTTTCAAGTAACGTCTCTGTTACTTTAGAACAGGGATCGAATGGATTTCTTCATCTTTTTTTCTTTTTTGTAATGTTATCAAGGTTAGGGCCTTGTTTTTCCAGGATCTTTTCAAAACGTTTATTCTGGTCATTAAATGCTGAGAGACGGAGGACAATGAGAGCCCAAAACGTCGGAATTTTTGATATTTCTGTCTGGAAAAGTCAGGGAAAATGGTCCATGTCCGGCTGCAGACACCCTGATGTGGAATCACGTGGAATGGTTTTTCCCACCTTTTTAGGGGGGACTTACCCCCTAGAGGGGGCCAAAAACAAAAAATCACAAAAAATTTTCACGCATTTGGATGGGCCAGAATGTGTAGATTCTGATTGTGAAAACCATTTCAAGATATCTCTTAGTTCGTTTTGAAGTTATAGTAAAATATCCGAACCGACTCATGACCGAAACGATGCAAAATATGCGATAAACATTGAACAGGGTTCCCACAGTCAGGGAAAGTCAGGCGAGGTCAGGGAAAGTCAGGGAAATGAATCAAAGGTCAGGGCAAGTCAGGGAAATGCCCAAAAATATGCGAAAAGTCAGGGAAAATTGCAAAGGTTCATATGGATCTTCAGGATCCCTAGCCTGATAATGATCTAGAAATGAAATTTTGAGGCCAAAATGAACACTTAAATTTGTAAATTTCTTCCTGCCTCAGACACCGTAACGCCTGCGGTGGGTTTTGAAGCAACACTTAATTTTGGTATTTTGGAAGCTACATTTCCTTCAGTTTGGTCAGGAAATGGCTCGGCAAAGGTCAGGGAAAGTCAGGGAAATGGGTTGACAAAAGTCAGGGAAATGAAAACTCAAAAAGTTGTGGGAACCCTGATTGAAGCGAGAAATATACGCAAACTATGCCAAAAATACCCAAAAAATGTTTTCACATCTCAAGATAGTCCAGAATTCGTCCATTCTGACTGAAAACGATTTTGATGTGAAAAGAAATTGATGTGAAAATAACTCCAACTTCGAATACATTTTTCTCCGCAAAATAATATTTTTCCATCTTTTTCGACCTTCCGACCCATGTTATGAAGCTGTTTCTAACTCGAGAAAGCTCCAACTCCATCAAAAAATTTTAACAGCTTTTCACTATGTGTACAGGGTGGCCCAAAAAGTATACCGAAATGCTTACCTACATTATTTTGTTCCTCCTCATTGGGAATGTATTTTCTCCAAAATGGTCTCAGGTTTGGTGAGTAAAATAGAAAGGAACAGCAGATGGAGCAACCAACCCCATAATTCTCATTGAAATTGCTTCAATTTGCTTGATTGCAAAGTCTGATGAGTTTTTTTTTATTTCTCCTCTATTTTTTATTTCTCCTCTCTGGTTTTCATGGACTGCATTTTTTCCATTAGTCTGCTTTTGTGCTGGCCAGATTTGCAGGTTTTTGCGTTTAGTGGCTAGGTGCAGACACAAACACAGTATGAATTTGTCGCCCATTGCCGAAATGGGTCGTTTTAGTTGGTGGCAAGGACATTGTTTCAAGTTTTCCTTTGGAGAGAGAATGTTATCAGTTGCCGGCCCTGAATGCGGCTGCCCTGCGGCCGCAGCCCACTGAGTAGCTGTTAATGGGTGCAGAGGCTCCAGGCTCAAGTGGAGAAATGACTGTTGGACTACTTGGCATGGGAACTTGGGGTCAGCAGACCCCCAGAAGCAGAAAGCATTTTTGAAAATTTAACGATCTTTTCGGGTGCTATAATGGTGTAACAGAGGCTGATTTCGCAGAATAAGGAGCTAAATTCACAGGCCAGTGCTGGTCTGGCGAATACCAGGGGAAATAATTTTTGACAAAAAGGGGTCATTGACTTTCTTACCTGCAATAAATGATGTCCCTTTTTGATGCAGGCCTTAAAAAAACAAAATTTGGAAAAACAACATGCCTAAATCATGAAAGTTCATTATTCCATCCCGTGGAAGCAGTGTTGTGCTTTAAAAAGAAGGTTTGATGTAGAAAAATTGTACTGCAACAAATAGCTTTCTTGTCTCACACAACACTGTTGCAAAAGAAAAGAAAATAGGTAATGAACAATCCACCTGTGAATGCCAAAAAGCATTTTCGGTATACTTTTTTTAGCCACCCTGTATGTGAACTTTGAACCCCCTATCACTTACAGTTTCTTGGGAACACGGGTCAGAAGATTGCGCAATTCTAGAAACATTTTCCTCTGTAGAAGCCAAACCAAAAGAGCTAGAGGGCTGAAATTTTACACAGAAGTTGTCCTAAGGTACCTCAATATGTGTGCCAAATTTCAGCTAAATCGGTAATAAAATACGGAAAATGACAGGAAGGGGGTAAGTCCCCCCTTAAGATATGCCCTGCATGTGGCCCTGCTTACAGAAGCATTGGGGTTGGGAAACTTCAATCATCTCGAAAGCCAGTGGAACAAAAATATTGCCTGAAAATCATATACTCGTACTGCCAGGCATTTACGGAACTTGGATGTGTTATTTTCACCATCTGTCTTCCGTGCAGAAACCAAGGACATTTTTGCTGTCATGACTAGCCAAGATGTTGATGGCCTTACCAAAGAGTTGGAATCAAGCAAGATTTCATCAGAATCCGACCGTGAAAACTTCGAAGATTCCACGAAGAAAAAGCTGGACACGAAAGATGCAGGTTGTGCCCATGAGTTTACTCCGGCTAGTGACTCAGCGGATACCGACTCCATAACTTCGGCAGTTGCACCCGTTGCAGGATCTCCGGAGGAAGAACGTCTTTCTTCCTGTAGAGATTCCCCTGCCAACTCACAATCTCCCAGTCCAACAGAGACCAAACTAGCTGAACTATTTTGCACCCACAACTGGCACCCCGAGCACTCAAAAGCAGAAAACCTTTCCATCAAAGATGTGGCTGATAAGTTAATCGAGCATGAGGAAAACTTCGACTGGTCGTTGGGCTCTTCACTATTTTTTATCTCCATGCAGTTGGGACTTAGCTACTGCTTGGCTCTCATGGGACACTACAAGATGGGCCTTGGTCCCCTTGATATTTGTGAGGAGTTGGTGGAGAGTCTGGTTGTGAAGGAGGAGAAGTTTGTGAAGGGTGAAGAGAAGGCTATGGATGAAGAGGAGGTTGTGAAGGAAGACGTTGAGGTTTTGATTGCAAAAGAGGTGGCTCTTAAGGAGGAAGAGAGAGTGGTGAAGGACGAGAAAGTGATGGTGATGGCGGAGGATGGGAAGGCAGTGGTGGAGAATGAGAAGCTGGTGGTGGAGGACGAGAAGGTAGTGGCGGATGAGAAGGTAGTGGTTGAGGATGCGAAGGTAGTGGTTGAGGATGCGAAGGTAGTGGTGGAGGATGAGAAGGTTGTGGAGGATGAGAAGGTCGTGGTGGAGGATGAGAAGGTAGTGGTTGAGGATGCGAAGGTAGTGGTTGAGGATGCGAAGGTAGTGGTGGAGGATGAGAAGGTTGTGGAGGATGAGAAGGTCATGGTGGAGGATGAGAAGGTAATGGTGGAGGATGAGAAGGTAGTGGTGGAGGATGAGAAGGCAGTGGTGGAGGATGAGAAGGTAGTGGTGGAGGAAGAATACGAGATGGTGAACAAGAAAAAGAAGCTGGCGAAGAAAGAAGAAAAGACAGTGACGGAGGAGATGGTTGCAAAGGAGAAGTCGTTGGCCGATTACAAAGAAGGCATCTTGTATGTGATCAAAGCGGATCGTGCACATGTCCACCACCTTCAAGGCGATTGCAAAGCTGCTGACGACATCCTAGATTCTCTACGAAGCTTTTCCCAGCTACCCTCGCGTGCATCTGCAATGGTCCATGCATTGGCTGGGTACGTGCACATGAGGTTTGGGGCTGGTCTTTTGCACAAAGCCGCATCACACTTCCGGAAAGCAAGTGAATTCGACCCGGTGAGAGCAGATTGGCACTTCCTGCTGGGAAAGTGCTTGGCGCGCATCCGGAGGATTGAGGCACGACTCACAGTTCCCTCGGATGAAGAGATCACAGCATTGAGGACAGCTGTCAGAATAAGCAACAACCCACTTCAGAAGCTGTTCTTGGCCGAAACTTTGCAGACACGTGCATTCATCGTTTCCCTCGCATTGAAACGTGAAGAGAAAATGCCACCCAGTCGCCCTCCAGTTGGCCGTGGTCAAGTCGCTTCATGCTGTCCCAGTGACACTTCTGCGGCACTTACTTCCCACCGTGACAGCTCTTGTGCTTCTTCCCGGTATTCATTTGTTCACACAAGAATGCTGCACCATCCACCCTCTGGCAAAACTGGACAGATTCCCCATCATGGCAAGGGGTTTGAACAGCCCCCATTTGTTCAGAACTTTTCCTCCAACCGCAACAAAGCGGAATGGGAGCTGGTCAGACAGTGGAATTCAGAGGCTTCTGATCTCTTCAAACAGGCACTGGCAGGGTCGTCGGAATATTACGCCACCCTTCTGCAATGTGGCAGAGCTTTCATGCGTATGCCACACCCTTTCAAGGATCTGATATTGGCCAAGGAGTGTTTCGAGAAAGCCGTGGAGTTGTCTCATTTTGACAATAAAGCAATTCACATTTTGGGTAGTTTCTATGAAAGGGTCGAAAGGGATTACCCCAGGGCGAGAGAGTGTTACGAGAAGTGCGTGGCATTTGTCGGTGGCAATTTCGGAGCAGAGATGGATTTGATCAAGATCAAAGGGGTCATGGATCATTGGTTCTGCCCGGAGGATGACCTGAGAGCGCTGACATCGAAGTATAAATCACCTGCGCACTTGTTGGAGTTGCATCTCCAGCTGGGGTCATTCTACTATTACACGAAGAAAGATCTTGCCCGAGCAGCTGAATATTATTGGATGGCGATGGAAATTGATGGCACTGCGCCGGCACTCCTGGTTAGTGCATTTGCTGATTTCTGATCCTCTTTTCATTTCTGCCCTAACGTTTTAGCTACTAAATCCAGTTCAGAACGAAAGGCAGGCACAGACGAGCTGGTTTCCTAAACCCGTTGAGTTTGAGCAGGATGTAGTCCTGCCTGGTAAACCTACTGCAGGTATTTTCTGCTCGTGTGTGGAGTTCGTTCGGTGGCCGTTCAAAAGTCTCATTGCCATTTTCATTGCTGAATCGCAACCATTTATTTTGTTCTGCTGCTGGAGCACTATTCACTGAAAAATGCCAAGACAAAAGTGGAACTCAACTCATATGTGGTTCTAATTTAAACCAGTGTTGGAGCAGAAAATTGGGTAACGGTTCGGAATGCCTGTCGACCGCCGCTTCCTCCGTCTCATTTGTTCGACCCGCCGCCTCGATTCCTTTTCCCGCCGCCTCCTAAATATGAACAAATGAGGCGGCAGAAGTGGCGGGAGCGGAGGCAGCGTAGACGGCGGATGAACGTCAAGCTGACAGTGGACAATCAAAACCACCCAAATCGGAAACGAAAGAAAACATAACCGGCAATGCAAACCGCCAATTTCGCAGACGTTTTGTTGTTTTACGTAAGGTGCCAAACCAAACACTTGGAACTTCTTTCAGTGTCCTCAACTTCTTAGGTTGCTTGTTTGGGTATGTATATGGTTTGGGTGGATGCTGATTTTGTCAGTTAACCCTTACTTTACCGTGCTCTTTTAGCACCGTGGAGTACCATGCGGTGGTCCATTGGACCTCCCCACTTCTAAGCTAGTAAGCATGTCATGGGGTCAATTTATATTTTATTTGATCAATTTTGAGCTCTGACCCAAATTTTGGTTGAGATAGCACCGATTCTTCCCATATTTTTTGGATGCGATAGGTCAAAAAACGTGATTTTGCCTTGATTTTCCAGTGTCATCTTTGTGACCTTAAATTTTTAAATCAGTTAGACATTTCAACAGTGTGATAATTTCAAACTTTCAACTTCGATGTGAGATTTGATTTTATGTGGGAACAATGATGAATCCAGTCCGTGTTTTTTTTTAAATTGCTCTGAACTGGTGAACGGTTGGTGCTTTATGCGCATAAGAAATACTGACTTTTTACAAAACATCACAAAACACTGGTTCTTATTCCAAAATATCACCCACACTCTTCAAAACAGTGCCAGTGAACAGCATGGCATTGCCCAAAGCTGCATTTTGTTTTTGTCCTTCAGAAAAAAAAATAAAAAAAAATAGTCGAAACTAGACCGTGAGGTGATCCATTGGACCACCCACTCAGAAAGCATCATTAAAGATCCAATTAGGCTAATCAGTCAAAAAATAGATCTTCTTCAGTCATAGATTGAAAATCGGACAGAAGAAATGACAACAGACATTGATTGGCTTTGATGCAGATGGCTGAGACGTAGGTCGCCATTGTTCGGCCATTTTGAGAGCTATTCCACAACACGGATCTACCTAGTCAGTCACTTTCGCCTTAGATTCATAAATTTACTCAAAGCTAGAGAAAATAACAAAGACCAAAGTGTATTAACTTGTTAATAACTGAGAAAATTCCAGTTGTCCGATGGATCACCCCCAGATTGTGGGAATACTATGAGGTGGTCCAATGGACCACACCAAGAAACTTCCAGAAAAGTTCGTGGAATTGGCAACGGTTGGCAAAACAACATTCATGATACAAAGATCTCTCATTTTGGAATACACAATTGCATCTATTCCAAATATTAAGCTTGTGGTCCAATGGACCACTCATGGAATGGAAAAATATTTAAAACCATGAGGTGGTCCATTGGACCACTTTGCCAATAACTCAAAAATCCTGGGGGAAATGTTCTGGCCCTTTCAACCCTGAACCCCCCCACCCTGCCTGAGGAATACATGGAAGGGCAGGGCTGTCACAATCCTGCAAAAAAACTGTCCATTTTTCGACTTGGGTGGTCCATTGGACCACCCCATGGTCAAGTAAGGGTTAATCGCGCATCCAGCCGGCCTGTTGCATTCCGAAGTGTTCCTATGTCCGTTTATGCCTATTCACTGCAGAAGGAAGTTGTTTCAATAGCCGAACCTGTTGGCTTGAGAACATTGCCGAGCTGTTTTGCCACTGCCCGTGGGGGGGGGGGGGGGGGGGCAGGTGGATTAATGGTTGTTTTGAAGTTTGACCGTTTCTGCAGCGCAGAAAAATAAAGCAGCAGAAGGTGATTGCTAATGCTAAGCCAGCGGTTCATGTCTAAAACAACTGCCGTCTGGGGTCAGGGATACTTTGGTTCGAAAAACTTCAAGATCGAATGGTGCTATTGTCGCAAAATTTTGACGAAATCCAAGTTAAACTGACCTAACCTGTGTAACTGAACACAAATGAACAGAAAAATCAAGAAATCGGCCTCCGCCGCATCTGCCGTCTTCACCGCCTCCGCCGCTTCCGCCGTCTCCACAAAACGAGCAATCAAAACATGCCTGCAATTTTCGGTTATAGTTCGGAATACCTGCCGACCACTATCTCCACCGCCTCCGTCGCCTCATTTGCTCATATTTAGGAGACGGCGGGAAAAGGAACCGAGGCGACGGGTCAAAAAAATGAGGCGGCGTATGCAGCGGAGGCGGCGGTCGGCAGGTATTCCGAACTGAAACCGAAAATTGCAGGCATGTTTTGATGAACTTGTGGAGTCTCTTTTTTTGCTCTCATGCGTGTGTCGTCCGCATAAACTGTGATTTAAGAAATCTGCACGTCTTCGACTGAGAATTTGGTATTTTATATATTTTCCGTTTTTGTGCAAAATCTGGAATTGAATGGTTCAGAAATTTGGCTCAAGAATGAGAGTTTACAATTTGTGCATGGAATTATGCCATAACCGAACATTGTGCAGCATAGTTACATGATTAGTATGGACATTGCAATCCTGAGCCGGATATCGCAGCCTCGATAGCTGAATTGGCTCATTGTTTGTACCGGAATTCTCGGGGAATTTTGCTTGGCAGTCTGGACAAAACCACAAAAGACAAAAGATGAAAAAAAGCACTGGAAAATATTTCCGATGTGAAATGATTGTGAGTTTAAATGGTGATTTTCGCATTATGATTTTAAATGGTGATTTTAGCATAATGGTGAATTGAGTGAAGAAAAGAAGTGAACCAAACGCTCATTGCACTTTCCAACAATCACACCCTGCTACTCTCCGTCCCAAACATCACGCCCTTATGCAGTTTTTTCCCCGTGAAATCAGATGGTACATTTTTCCTTTGCAGCGAAGAGTCCCAACTAGACAAATTTAAAATTTGACCAGTGCATGAGCCGGTCCTCATCTGTCTCATGTCTGTTATCGACATCAGATTCAGATAGGTCAGACACACTGTCACCATTTGTGCTCGTTTCAGCAACAACAAGAAATGGCAAATCAAATGGATAATCATCCGAATTCATGCGCAGAATAAAGCAAATCATAATGTTCATCTTGGCAAATCAATTTTGGTCGTGTCGCGGGTGGTCGCTGGTATCGATGAGCTATGAACAATGCTGCCGGGCCTTAACAAGCAGGTGACCTGGGTGTAATGCAGAACGCTGCTCTATTTCTCGAACCCGCTCGGTTGTCCGCCGGGGCAGTGCCATGCAATCCTCGGAGGGTTTACTCTGAGGAGTGTTTTCCCCGCTCGTCTGTGCCCGCCTTGACCAAGCCTGGAAACGTGATGTCATGCCAATAAAATGTTAGGAAATGATGATGAAAGGCAGAACCATTGATGCTGTTAAAACAGGACAGGGTGCAGGGCAAATCAACAGGGTGTCTGCATGCCTGGAAAATCTGGAATTGTCAGGGAATTTTGCCATTCTGGAAAAGTCAGGGAATTTGAGAATGTTCTCTGCAACGTCAGGGATTTTCATGGAAATTTTCATTTCTCTTTCTCTAGCAAGTAAAGTCTCCTAGGTTCTTTAGACAGTGGTTCCCAACCTTTTCTGATGGCGGCGCACCTTTTTTGCAAAATTTGTTGTGCGGCGCAGTGACCACCTGATACGCTCTGCAGTATGCAAAATCGATCAATATTGGCGCAATGTAGCCCCCAATATCGGGGCGTTTCGCACAGATATTGAACATTGCCTTGCCGAACAATGATCCGCGATTTTGAAACAGTAATTTGTGCGAAAAAACACTTTTTGTACTTTGCAAAACATGCTGCATTGGAAAATTGGCCATGCGAAATTGCGGAGTATAGGCCAAATGCAAATCATCCAACATTGGCACAATATTTAAGGGGAAAGATCTGATGCGACGGACTGTTGACATCCGCAAAAATAGGTGAAATTTTCAGCCGCAAACCGTCGGGCGCTGTTTTATTTTGTGCACGTGTCCAGCAGTGCACCTCAAACCATAATGACAAAAACTGCTCCAGCTGCTCCCTTTTTATGCAGGGGAGATGCCGTTGAGCCTGGATGTGGGAGAGTTTCCAACCATGATATAGCATCTGTGAGCAAGCAGCACATTTCTGTTAAAATAGCCCAAGGTCATCAGGGTCCCACTTACATAAAACAGGCCTCAACTTTTAATGTGGGGAACGAATGCCCCTTAATAAGTTTTAAATGGCGACTGCCCGTCCCACTTGCGCCGCTACCCGCTGGCAGGCTAGAATGTGAGGGTCACTGCCTTGACCACACAGGGCCCAAACACAGGCTACCTCATATGCAGAAAAATAGGATATTTCAAACTGCAAACTGCGGGATTGAAGGCAAATTTATACGCTCCGGGCAGTCTGCTGATCAGGGCTTGATAACGCCCGCCAAATGAAATAAGAAAAAAAAAACAGGACAGCATGTCCACAAAGAGCAGTATGCTCTTGCAACCTTGATATTCTCTTCCCATAAGTTCTTTAAATGGCCACCAGTCCAGCAATGCACCTCAGAACCGCATGACAAAAACTCCTCCTGCTGCCTCTTTATATATGCTGAGAGATGGTATTGACCTTTGTTGTGGGAGGGGTTTCCAACAAAGATGTGGCATCTACGAGGGGTGCCCAATAAATAATGAGAATCGTACAGAAATCAGCATTTGAAATAAATTTTTCCACTTTGGCATCAAAATTTGATTCATTTTATTGTGTTTGGGTGAATTTTATGAACATGCATTGCGAATTTTTGAATTTATGGTCATTTCCAAAATAAGACCCAAGCAGGTGCAAAATTACACAGTTTGCCAGGTGCACGGAATTGGGAAAAGAGTTGTTTCGCCACACCAAGGCCCGGGAGCACCAAATTTAAGTTCTGGTGACAACTGCGAAAAATATGGTCAAATGGGAAGTAAAAGTTATTGTTTGGGTGTCGGAAGTTGTGTTTTGTGTCTCAAAACATTGGTGTGGCGAAACAACTCCATTCTCAATTCCGTGCACCTGGCAAATTGACTGCCTTTGCACCTGCTTGGGTCTTATTTTGGAAATGGCCATAAATTCAAAAATCTGCAATGCATGTTTGTAAAAATCACCCAAACACATTAAAACGAATCAAGTTCTGATCCCAAAGTGGAAAAATTCATTTCAAATACAGATTTCTGTAGGATTCTCATTATTTATTGGGCACCCCTCGTATGCATAAACTCCACCCATTTCTCCAATCAAAGTCCAAGGTCACCATCGTCCAACTTGCATATAAAAGACCTCACTTCAGATATTCACAGCAGTTTGCACTCACACTTTGAGCTTTGAAGATCGTGTCTTAGCTTTTTCGCGGCGCAGCAGTTTGCGCTCGCGGCGCAGCACTGCGCAGCGGCGCACCGGTTGGGAACCACTGCTTTAGAACAGGGCTTGACTCGATTTCTTCTTTTTGTATTCTTATGCAAGCTTAGGCCACACTTGGGGCATATCAAGCAAAGCCAAGTTGTAGGCTTTTTTTCCCTTTTTTTTTCAAAACATTTATTCTGGCCATTGAATATGGTGAGAGATGGAGGGCAATGAATACCCAAAATGTCTGGAATTTTTGGAATTTCCATCTGGAAAACCGGAAAGTCAGGGAAAATGGTCCTTGTCCGGCTGCAGACACCCTGATCAAGCTAAAAGCTCAATCTCTGCAAGCCAAAGTGTAGAACTTTATTGGGCACCTGCTGTGATATTGCCACTGTAAGGGCCTGCCGTTCCCTGTATGTCTAGGTGCTTGCTTGAGAAATTACTGAATGTTGTGACTTTTCGCAAGCACGACACATTTCAATCGTGGTGTGCTGTTTCCACTTGCAGTTCAGCATTTGATGTGCTGGGATCTGCAGGGAGGGTCGGTTAATGAATTTTGCAAGTTGGCTCAGCATTTGGCTGTTTTTCAACCGATTTTAGTTATTTTTTGGTCACTTGTGGTGCCACAACTTTTGACTTATGTGCCAAGGGGAACCTGAATCTGCCTCATTGACACTTGGATTCAAAAATGTTCCAATTTTCACTGTGCCGTAAAAGCGTGGTTGTTCTGAAACATGGTCGACACTTGTTCATTGCCATCGTAATTCGGGCCTTTTGGAAGTTCTTCGTAGGTGCCAATGATCCCTGTTCGCAGCAACCTGTTGATGGATTCAACAATTCCAAAGTGGCAGGGTGTCTCAAAGACAACCCTTGTTTTGCAAAAAAAAAAAAAACGAATGGAACAAAATACCGATGGGGTAAGAAAGTTGTTCAGAAAGTTGTTCCAAAAAGTGAGAGAGACCTGTAGGGAATTTTGCTTTCATTTTGGGCCAATTTCATGGCACAGATTCAGCAATCTTGCATGATTCTGGAAGACTTGGAAAACGTAGAGCCAAATGTGTGTCTCATGCAAACTGTCCAAATAGTGTTGAAGTCAAAGGCAAGTAAATGAATTCATGTGCACAGAAAACGAATCACGTGGGGCAGTCAATAAGTAACCTCCGTTTGTTTTCTGTGGGTGAATCATTCCAAAAATGTTTCTACATTACTGAGGTTTTTTACTTTGATCTTTTAGCGAAGAGTGTGTGAAACTTCAAGTGTGTGTTTGTTGCACCTGTTTGATGAACTGGTTGCAAACTATGGAATTTTCTCATGAAGAACAAAGGGCAGCGATTAAATTCTTGTTTGCACATGGGGAAAACATGGCTGATATTCACCGGCAACTGAAGGAAGTTTATGGGGACACGACCCTCTCCGACGGTGTGTTTCAGACTTCGGCAATGGGTGAGGTCATTCAAAGAAGGAAGGCCAACCAGGCCCGGTTTCAGGCCATTTACGACTGTAGGCCAAAAGTCGAATTGCCGCCCTCATTTTTTGTTTCGAATTGACGTTCATGGCAAAAGTGAAAAAATTGTGCCCCCGAAGTAGCGGTGCGTGAAGCGCAAAGCCGGGAGAGGGGGTGCCCCCCTCCCCAAAGGGAGAAAAATTTTTGAAAAACGTAACCTCAAATGGTGGTCAGAATGCTCACTTTTTTCAATGAACTCAGCATTTTTCACAAAACTCCCATGCGCATGCCTTCGGTTGAATAGCTGTGTGGAGTGGAAAATCAAGATTGGGAGGCATACCAAGTAGGGGTGTACCGGATAGCAAAAAAGCCGGATAACCGGATCCGGATACCAGCCGGATACAATGTGCAGTAAATTCGGCCGGGTATTTTCATGACCGGATACAATCCGGAGATATCCGGCCGGAGCCGAATATCCGGCCGGATATTTGAAGAATAGGCCATTTAGGGCTCGGATCAGACCTCACACAGGCAAAATTGTTCTAAGAAAACCAAACTAGAACATTGCACAGCAAAATATTTGAACCACCTTGAAATATTCACCTCAGCTCAACTGGCAGCTCTGCTCCTTCTAACGGAATGACAATCTGCTCCAGCTATCCTCCTTTTATATGCTGGGAGAAGCTGCTGCCTTGCTTGTGGGAGGGGCTTCCAACCCAGATTTAGCATCTACGCAAACTCCACCCACTTTTAAGCTCAACTCTCAAGGTCAACTGGCTTCGAGCTGCATATAAAATAACTGACTTCCCACCAGAATGTCAGTTTCCCACCAGTCTTCGGCCTGTAAGGAATACTTCACCGAATATCAAAAAAATTGCCGGATAGGCCGGATACCGGATAGTTGCCGGATATCCGGTACACCCCTAATATCAAGATTCCACATGAATCACATGGGCATTGCTCAGTTCCACCAGTTGCAGGCAACTCGACTTTTAAAATTGCAGCGTACAAGGCCTTGACCCCGCCCTCCGCCTGGCTGACTGGACTGAGCTGGGGTGCAGTCCGGTCCTTAAGGTTGCGGGCACACAGAGAATTTTGTTTGATAACGTTATCCTAGTAGGAGAAGTAAGCCTGTCTTGATGCTGATCCTCAATGCACATTTGACCATGCATTGTGCCACTTTTTGTTTGTTGACACGACATGTTTCAAAAAATTAAAAGAACCTACGAAGGGTGCAAGGGCGTTGGCAGGATTTTGGCAAGGGGGGAGGGCGGAGCGAAAAACAGTAGCATACTCTTGGCCACGAAGCGGGCATCGGGGTTCGCGGGGGTCTGGGGGGCATACGCCCTCCAGCAGGGGTCCAGGGGGCAGAGCCCCTGGCAGGGGGTTTGGGGGACGAGTCCCCCAAAAGCTGAAGCCCTTTGACAAAAATGTCTCCATGAGACACCTCAAAAACCATGTTTTTGCCAGTTTACACCATGGTTTTGTTGCTTTCACTTGCAGGCAAAACAAGAAACAAAATCGTTTCTGAAGGAAATCATGCCTTTTTGGAAGGAGAAGCAAACTACTTCTCTTACATGAGCAATATTAAATATTAACGTTCTACATGTTCTGGCAGCAGAATTAATGTACGCAAATATGTAAAAATTACAATAATTGTTCGGATTTTTGTAAAAATGAAAAAAAAGTTTCGGAGTCAACAGTTAGGAATGGGAAAAAGTGCATGTCTATGAGGACATTAATTCCGCCGCTACTGTACATTCATAGTACTGTACATAATTTTTTGCAAAAAAATTTTTTTTGAAAATGAGATTGCACCGAAATTTGCATTTGAAATGAATTTTTCCACTTTGGCGTCAAACTTTGATTCGTTTTAAGGTGTTTTGATGAATTCGAGGTATTTTCGATGCAGCACATTCCATGACGATTCTAAAATCATGAGGGATTGTGAGTAAGATTTAAGTCAGGTGTATGGGACTCAATTTGCCAGGTGCAAGGAATTGAGAAAAGACTTGTTTCGCCACGGGAGCACCAAACTCGTGTTCTTGTGACAACTGTGCAGAAATATGGGTCAAATGTGAAGGAAAAGTTATTTTTGGGTGTACTTGTGTCTCAAAACCTTGGTGTGGAGAAACGTTTTGTTTCCCATCTTTTCACACCTGTCAAATCGACTGCCTTTCATCTGCTTGATGCTTTTTTGAAATGGCCATAAAATCAAAACTGTGCAGGGCATATTTCTGAAAATCAGCCAAGTACCTTGAAACGAATCAAAGTTTGACGCCAAAGTGGAAAAATTCATTTCAAATGCAGATTTCGGTGCAATTCTCATTATTTATTGACCGTTCCTCGTTGGAAGGAAAGCTATTGAGTTGAACCTGAGGGTGAGTTGCAATGTGGAATATGGCCGTGAGCCCGTTAGGCTTTTTTTTCTGAAACTGGGAATACCTACGGAGTGGTTTATTTTGAGCTCATTTGTCTTGAAAGTGGATCAATGATCCTGGTTGGGAAAATTTCTTCTCGTGGGAAAAAAACTTTTTTTTTGTTTACATGATTGTCAAACATGAAAGAAACACCAGACCACTGCGTTCACAGTGTTGAATTGGAGCGGATCTTAGCCTAAGGCTATCACAAATTTCAGATCTTTGATTCTTGAAAATACGATCGAAGCACACTCTTAAAGGACCACGCGTGAACATTTTACATTTGTCTGGCTTATCATCTGAGGCATATTTTTCAGTTTTCATGCCAATTTTCTAATTCCAGAACCACAACTTCATCTGCAGTAGGATGTACGATGTCAACATCTATGACAATTTGATGACCATCTACGACAGGTTGCTCATTCAGTGCCGGGAAAACATGCAGAGGCCTGATTTCTACAAGCAGCAATTGGAGAAAGTAATGATCTTGAAGCGGGAAGCAGAGAAAAAGTCTGAAGCGTATTTCCGTGCCACTTCCGCATAGTTTGTGCGGAGCTTTCTGTGCGATGTGGCATAAAGCCAAATATTTTCATATTTTGAAATATTTTGCATGTCCTTCCTTATTCAGTGGTTGGAAATTATTTTTTTTTATCAGGTCTCCCATTTTACTGGGTCGATTTGCCTGTTGTTTAGTTAATGGCATGCTTGTTCAAAAACTGCCACTCCATATTTTTAAAAGAGCTGGTTTGCTGATGTTCGTTGCAATGGTTTGTACAACCATAATGACAAAATCGTCTGGAATGTCTTGTTTTTGAGACATGGTTTCATGTGTGTCTTTCGTTCTAGCTTAAGTAAAGTCTACCAAAATCTGTCTAAACTACTCTTCTCACGGCTTACTGCTTATTGTCAACCTACGACTTGGTGTTCGCCTGTTGTCATCCTGCTGTGTGATGTCCACCAACTGGGCCAAAAACCCCCAA
>JASGXE010010934.1:0-15042 GCA_030068105.1 Sinentomon sp. SZTP_YWyxl | reverse complement strand
CCCAACAATGCCCAACATACAGAATTGCCAACATTGCTGGAATATCCAACATTTGCAATCAGTACTCAACATTCGCAGGTGCCCAACATAGGAAAAATGCCCAAAATTTGGCCGTGATTGCCTCACAATCAGGAGTGCCCAATACCATGAATACCCAACAATGCCCAACATTCAGGAATACCCAACATTTCAGGAGTATCCAACATTGCATGAATACCGATAACTTCCAACATTCAGTATTCAGTATACTGCCCAATTATTCAGGAATTTTCAACATTTTCAGCATTTTTGTTCAACACGCAAAATGCCATTTTCAGCATACATTTCCACATGCGAGTATTTTGTCCATGTTTCTTTCATGTATATCACTAAGTATGACAGAGTGTGGCTTCTTCGTGCGAGTCCGGTGACAGAGATAGAACGAAATGAGGCAGAATTGAACTGAGGTAGAATTTTTGCATTTTTGGAGGCTGATTTTTTCCAATTCTCCTCGTTAGGTTAGGATAGGTTAGGACAGGTGCAACCTATCTATCTATCCGTTGCCTCCATGCCAAAACTCACTCCAAAACTCTGCCATTGTCCACTTCTATCTCAGTCCACTTCTGCCTCATTCCGTTCTGTCCCGGTCCCCCGATCCTTCTGTGCGGCCAAAAATTTCATTTCCGAACCACTCAAAATCCCGCGACTGACACAAATTCGGTGGCACTCCAGATGAATGCGGTGACACTCCATAGATGAAAAAATGACATTACAATGACACTCCAGATGAAAAATGACATTCCAATAAAACTCCAGATGAAAAATAACACTCCAGATGAAAAATGACATTCCAATGACACTTCAGATGAAAAAATTACACTCCAGATGAAAAATGACCCTCCAGATAAATAAAATGACATTCAGATGAAAAATGACATTCCAATGACACTCCAGATGAAAAAATGACACTCCAGATGAAAAATGACATTCCAGTGACCATCACTACAGATGAAACAATGGCACTTCAGATGAAAAATAACATTCCAATGACAATGACAATTCAGAGACAATCAGTCCGGATCTAATGTTTTTAAATCATCAAAACAATTTTTCAATTTCAATTCCGTGGACTGGGAGGAATTCTCATCCATTCTCACAGGAAGTTTCCCCTTATTTGTTGAACTGTCTATGACCTCTGACTGCAATGCACTCTGGAATTTCCTTCACAACCTTCTCATATCACTTCTTGAAAGAGTTCCCAAAAAGACTAAGCGATTCGATGTCAGATACCCTTGGGTTAATGATAGGTTGAGATCACTCTTGCGCCTGAAACGTCGACGTTTTAATGTTGCTTGCCTTTACCCTTCAGATGAAAATTGGAGCCGTTACATGTCTGCAAAGGAGAACACAATATCTCTCAATAATTCACTCTTCATGCAATTCATTGAGCAGTCGGTTCAAACTCCATTTTCCAACCGTTTCTGGACATTTATACGTCAAAAGAAAAGGGGAGCATGCATAATTCCGCCACTCTCGTTCGATGACGGTGAGTGCATCACCGAAAATATAGAAAAAGCTGACACTTTTGTCACAGTATTCCAATCCAGTTTCCAGAAGAGGCAGCCTCCTGTTTTACCTATTTCTGGCTGTCCAACTCAAAGTGCAGCAATGGTTGAGGTTATTCCCAATGACTTTTATTCCTATTTCAACAGAGCCTTGATTTCTAAAACTACGTGGGCTGTTCAAGTCCCAACTGGCTTTGGCCTGTTGCAAAAGTCCGAGCCTTTTCCTTTCTTGCACACTTTGACATCGGTCTTTCAGTGGGTTCCAGGCAAAACTTCAGTTCCGTGTTGTGCATAGTATATTTTCTGTTGTTGATTTAGCATGTCCGCCTCCGTTACCTGACATTCTGACTAAATTTGTGCCAGATGGAGCATCTCAGTCTGACATGATTTTTGACTTGCAGAGGCCAATTAAATTAAAGAAAGCATGATGGCCACATAGCCAGAGGTTGTGTGATCATATTCCATGGTGAATGCATGAACTGCAAGGTATGGATGTTCCCAAACGTCCTTGGGAGGGGGTGGGGGTAGCTTTTTGGGGTTCGGAGGGGATAATTCTGGTGGATTTCAGAAACGATGGAAAAACTGGCAACAGCCAACATCAAGAATTCCTGGTCCTAAAAGTGAGATAGGAAATGACTTGCAAAAGTCAAGGAAGGCCCCAAAACACACCCTTATCCGGAAAAACTGGACCCTTGCTTTGAAAAACATGGTTGGGGTTGAAGCATATCTTGACCTCAACATCAAAATACTGCCCCAATCATCCTTTTTCGCGCACTGGCACCAGTAGATTACCTACCTTTTCCAACCTTGGCTAATGAAAACCATTGGGGGCACCTTCAAAATGCCATGGAGCTCATCGCAGTAGTGGTCCAATGGTTTTTCGATTCCGCATGAGGGCTTCTACCAGAAAGAACTGGTGAAGCCGATCCAGAGATGGCAGAAAGGTGCCAATTTGGCAGGAAGCTGATTATAGAAGGTGTAGACGGTGCACCAAATTTCAGCCCAAAAATCCATCGATTACTTGCCAAAGCCAGGCGGGACTTGAACAACCTTCGTATTTCTGCAATGAGTGCAAAGAAAGGCCCTGGTTTCGACAAAATTCCCATGATCCTGTTAAAGAATCTTAAAAACCCACTTTGTAGTTTTCTGGAGGTCCTTTTCACAAGCATTGCTTTGTCTGGAAAATATCCCGACCACTGGAAGAGAGTTAACATATGTCCTGTTCCTAAAAAGGGTGATCTAAGCAACCCCAATAACTATAGGCCCATATCACTGGTGTCTGCTGCTCCAAAGGTTTTCGAAAAGCTTCTGTATAATTTGATAACTGACTTTGTTTTTGCAAATAATCTTATCCATCCAAACCAGCACGGTTTTCAACGACACAAATCATGTGAAACACAGCTCATTGAATTAGTGTATGAAATTGCATACAATTTTGAACAGAAAAATCCAACAGACGCTGTGTTTATTGACCTATCCAAGGCATTTGATTTTGTTGATCATTCAATTTTGCTATTGAAACTTCAGAAATTGAGTTTCCCCCCTTTTTTATTAAAACTCCTTGAATCGTACTTGTCTTTAAGAACTGCTGCTGTTATAGTTGACAAGGCGCCCTCACGCAACGTTCTGGATTTTTGCACTGGCGTTCCTCAGGGCAGTGCTCTGGGTCCTCTACTATTTGTTCTTTTCATAAACGATATTTTTGAGGGAATAACATGCGGAATCCGACTTTACGCTGATGACATTGTCCTTTACAACACCATATTCGGCCCCAATGATTCTATTATGTTGCAGCAAAATCTTGACGCACTGGAAAAATGGAGCAAAGAGTCCAGAATGGCAATTAACATTTCCAAGTGCGCAGTTGTACACTTTAAACCCTCGCATCTTCAAAAGACGTTCACACCTGTGCATTATTCCATCAATGGCGAAGTTATACAAGAACAATCATCAGCTAAATACTTGGGTGTTATTCTACATGAAAATTTAAAATGGGATGACCATATAAACGCGACAATAAACAAAGGAAAATGCGCTCTAGGATTTTTGCGAAGAAATCTAACACATGCGGATACGTCCTCCAAGTTAAAAGCTTTTAAGGCTACGGTTCTTCCTATTAGGGTCGTATGGGACCCCTGCCTGGCCTATCATGCAGACGCTATTGAGAAAGTTCAGCGCTCTGCTGCTCGTTTCATCGTCAATGACTTCCGCCGCACCTCTAGTGTATCGGCCATGTTGCTGGACCTTGAACTGGAACCTCTTGTCTTAAGGAGGCAGGAAAAAAGACTCGCCTTTCTCGGAAAGTTGTTCAGGAGGCTGATTCACATCGATCTGCCTGAGCTATTCATTCCTGACTTTCGAGATCGCAGAGCCAGCCACTTTAAACAATTCAAAATTCCTCTGATCAAATCTAATGTATTTCTCTTTTCTTTCTACCCAAGAACTCTAAAAGATTGGAATGCGCTTCCTTCCACTTCGCCATTGTTGAACGCACTTCATTGAATTTTGCAGTAAGAGCACCTAAACTTCGCATTAGTAGTGAAAAAAAAATTCATTGTTTCGTTCCGTTCTGGTTTGGATGGTTGCCCATTTGAAGTTTTTGACCATTACTTTATTGTTACATCATTGTTATTATTATACGCTGTTTTTATATTTGCATTTTCATTGCAAATTTGTGTCATAAATAAAAAAAAAAATGACACTCCAGATGAAATAATGATACTCCAGATGAAAAACGGCACTCCAGATATAAACAATGACATTACAGATGAAAAATTACATTCCTATGACACTCCAGATGAAAAATGACACTCCAGATGAAAAATGACACTCCAGATAAAAATGACATTCCAGATGAAAATGACATTCCAATGACACTCCAATGACACTCCAGATGAAAAAATGCACTCCAAATGAAAAATAACACTCCAGATAAAAATGATATTACAGATGAAAAATGACATTCCAATGACACTCCAGATGAAAAATGGCACTCCAGGGGAAAAATGACACTCCAGATAAAAATACATCACAGATGAGAAAATGACATTCCAATAACACTCCAGATGAAAAATGGCACCCCAGATGAAAAATGATACTCCAGATAAAAAACATGACACTCATGGTGAGAAAATGACACTCCAGATGAAAAATGGCACTCCAGAAAAATGACATTCCAGATGAAAAAATGACACTCCAGATAAAAAAATGACACTCCAGATGAAAGAAAGACACTCATGATGAGAAAATGACTCCAGATGAAAAATGACATTCCAGATTAATGAAAAAAACATTGCAAACTGTTCGTCTGATGTCCTTTGTCTCATACTCATATAAACCACATGAAATTTGGAAATCAGTTGTAATTTTTTTTTTTTAATTTTACATTTTTTATTTTAATTTTTAATTTTTACATTATTTTCAGGAATAATGAAACGGAGGCCGTTAATCTATTGCGGGTCGATCAACTATTGCGTCATAGCTTTGGTCATGATTGGTGTGGCCAGTTTCAGAGCCATATTCGGACTATCGCCTGTTCCTAGGTAAGATATTTTTGCCGTGCCTTTTTTCAAGCCCAGGCTTGACAATTTTACAATTACAATTTTTTTTAGATTTTTTTCCTGTTTACAATTTTTCTCGTTCTTCCGTCGTACCAGCACGTGTTCAGGTCCTTGGTTAATCAGAGCCATTTCCAACTGGAAGAGCTGGTCAGCTGTTTATGGGTTACGCTGCGCAGTGGGAAAACTTTGTTGAAATCTGGCACTTTTGTTTCTACAGCCTGCATAAAAAGAAACCAAGAAATTCGAAAAAACGTTTTGGAGGCAACAGTTGAACAAAGAAAAGCATCTTGAGTGAGAGTGAGAAGCTAGAGAGGGAGAGAGAGAGAGGAGAGAGAAAGAGAGCGGGGAGAGAGGCAGGGAGAGAGAGCACAAAATTTATGTCAATGATTGCTTTTTCAGGGGTAACCTGCCCAGATACCGGGTGACCGAGCCCCACGTCTTCAACGCACCACTTCGGTCAAACGCAGTGCTGCTTGCCCCGTGATCTCTTGGCCTCCTTCCATTACGTTTAGCAATCCTTTTAGGCATTTTCATGGCCCTCGTCGATTAAAGTTTCCACCAAGGTTTATGAGGTCGTTAATTGGCATATCGCCCTTGACCAGACGACAAAGCATTTTGTATTTGCTGGAAACCGGTGTTACATTGTTGTAGTGGAACGAAAGCTAATTAATGTGAAATCGAATCGCGAGTCAGCGAAATGGGATCGCAGGGTGTACCGCAACGTTTGGCCCACGTCATCATTGGCAATTCTTTACCTTTCACTACCATGGGAAAGTTATTCCTTACACTCTAAACCTGAGGTTTCGGTAAGAGCACCGTCGGAACACCATTCATGGTCTTAGATGGGGGAACACTTTTTGGAACACCTGACGTGCTCTTGGAACAAAAGTTTCCTGGCACAAATTTGGAACACATAAGCGATTCGAAACACATGAGGTGTTCCAAATCGCTCATGTGTTCCAAATTGCAGGTGTCATCCCATTTAAACAGAGCAAGATGCCATTTCACGCTTCGCAGGAATGTCAGCTATTATTCTACGTGTATTGTAATTCTATACACAGCGCCTGAGTGATTAACGCCAGTCTTTGAAAAGTGTTGGAGGGAGGGGTTTAAATTTCTGTTGGTCTGCAGTGGACGAATTGCGGGCCATCCTACATCGCCCATAAGCTAAAAACAAACAAAATTGCCAACCAAACGTATATCAGAGTGACACGCCTTCCGAGCTCCTGTTGCCAACCGGCACCAACCGATATTCTCGTAACCTTGTTTTGACAGCGTAAATTCATCCTCACACCGGCAGTTACGTTTGGTCTCTGGAAACGGCCATTAGGAATGATAGCTTGCACAAATGGAGACGCAAAGCACACACTGAAAAAGTTGTTACAATGACAATATGTTGGGAGAGGTCAGTTTGATACTCTCTGCAGGGGCAAAACCTCCATGTTGCAGAAATTAAAGATCCTATTTTTTGCAACCGAGGTCAAAACCTGACATCGCCCAGAACGCTTTGTTGAAATCTGGTGCTTTAATTTCCACCGCCTACGTGAGAGTAAAAAGAAAGAAAAAAAGTTCGGAGCCAGCAGTAAATGGGAAAACTACGTGCATTAACTCCGCCGCCACTATACTTTCTTAGTGTGAAGTTTTACCCCTCTTAATCCCAATTTTATTTGAATCAACCTGCGGGTTATGCAACACGCGTGAATTCCAAATGACTGGGATTGCATAGCAGTTTTCTCATGGCGCTTGAATGAGAATTTTGTCGTTTCAAACAAGGGGTTAATCGGACCATTCAATAACTCATCTGCCTGTCCAATTTGAACGCACCGTCCCAGCACATCCATTCCTCCAATAGCGTTCTGAACCCATGCCATCCCTTCCCCATCTAATATCTAGTTGACCTCATCCATCCGATCCCCGTCCAGTAGCGAGTTTATATCTTCCTCTCCCATCCCCATCATCCATTATTATTATTATTATGACAATTATACAACAACAAATGAATTGGTTGCTGTTTGATTACCTAGACCTAAAGATGCAGCTTTGTAGCCAAGTCATGACCAGAAGAAAAAACAATCAAGTTTAAAGACGAGTCAGTGGAACAAAAGAACTTTCACACAAATCAAGGGAATAAAAGCGCATGATCATAAAGAGAAAACAATTGTCAGGCATGAAAAGATCACAAAGGAACAAATTGCGGGATGGTGTGACAGGAGGGACACCACTGAAAAATTATGCGGGAATAGCATCAGATTCATTTCGGACACTCGTTAAGAATGGTGAGCTGCGCGGAAGGCTGTTCCAGCATGATATAGCCAAAGGAAAAAAGGAATTTTTATAAATGTTGCGTCTATCCAGGGGAATTACGAAGCTGAACCCATTGTCAGTCCGCCTTTGAACGACTTTCCGGGAGTAGCACGGCGGGAAAGGGAAGTCAACCTCACCAGTAAGAATGTCTCGAAATAGGGTTAAACAATGGGAGCGACGCCTACTGGCCAAGGAAGGAAGTCCAAGTTGCGAAAGTATAGCAGAAACGCTAGCGAGACGATCGTATGTGCTTGTTATAACCCGGGCGGCTCGACGCTGGACACTTTCAAGTGCGTGGATGTCCGAAACTTTCCAGGGGTTCCACACGGCAGAAGCATATTCTAGAATGGGTAAAACTAATGAGACATAGGCGCGCTTTTTTTGCTCAATAGTAGCTCCAGTAAGATTCCGCATAATGTAACCTAAAGTAGAAGAAGCTTTTTTGACCACATCACTAACGTGCGGAGACCAACTAAGATCATTTGTGAAGAGAACACCGAGATATTTAAAATGTGTTACAGTTTCCAAGGGGACTCCATCAACGGAATAGGGGAAATGGTTTGCATGGCTACCAAAGCGAAGAACTTTGGATTTACTTACATTAATTTTCATGTCCCACCTGTCGCACCAGCTGCTTATACCAGAAAGATCGGCCGCCAGCCTGGTGGAATCATTTTCATTGTGGACTTGCCTGTAGATGACAACGTCATCGGCAAACATACGAATTGAACTCTTGACATTTTCAGCGATATCATTAACGTAAATCAAGAAAAGTAGTGGGCCTATAACACTGCCTTGGGGGACACCGGATGTAACAGGAATGGAAAGGGAATTTGAACCTTGAAGTCTAACTTTCTGGTACCTATTGGTTATAAAGGATTTAACAAGGGCGATAATGCTGCATGGCAAGCCGATAAGTGCAAGCTTATCAAGAAGCTTGGCATGGGACACCAGATCAAATGCTTTTGTCAAATCTAGGAAAATTGCGTCAACAGGCACTCCGACGTCAAGGCTTCGAGCGATATCATCTGCAAAGAGGAAGGGACATTAACAGGTTGACCTCATCCCCTCCTACCCCACCTCATAGCGGGTTGATCATAACCACCCCACTCTCCAATAACGCGTTGACCTAATCATTTCGCATCTCTCCGATAGCGGGTTGACTTCGTCCCTTCCCGTTCATATCCGACATCGGGTTGACCTTATCCCTTGCCATCCCCTCTCATTCTTTGATTCTTTCGCATCTCTCCGGTAGAGGGTTGACCTCATCTCCTCCCACCCCCATCCAATAACAGGCTGACCTCATCCCTTCCACGCATTCAACAGCAAGTTGACCCTTCCCCCACAACCCTCCAACATGGCGGGTTGACCCTTCCATCGAAAGATCCTTCGTGTCGTGACCCATCAGTGATGCACGTGCCCTGGTGTCATTAAACAACTTCCTGCATCGCTAGGAGGAAAAAAGAAGAGGAAAAGCCGCAAGGCGAACGCAACTGAGAAACTGAGACCATATAGTGAGGCAGAATTTCTGCGAAAAGCAAATCACGCAATAGCGTGTCTTGGATCTAGACCTGGGTTATGGGCATGCCGGGAGGACTTCAATCGCGAATCGAGGTCGGTCGTTATTTATTACCTTGACCCCAGCCCTTTGCGAAGGCAACCGCTATTGCGACTCCACCGCGCCCGACTGCGTTACGGTCAAACAATGCAGGGTAATTTTTCCAAGTCTTAATGCTTGGTTTGGGTCAAAGAAGCAAAATGCTTCCTTTGAGGCATTTGATTACGATAAAAGCAAGCGATAAGCGCAATAAAAATAACAATATTAATAACAGCGAGTGTTTCTTTTTGGGATTTTTCCTCGCAAATTCAGTGAATGCACCGCACACCTGTCAGGAAATACAGCAAATCCTACACTCTAAATACGAAATTGACGTTGGGAACACCTTTGCAATGCTTTGCTTAACACTGACTTGGAGGACGTGTTTATTTCGGAAAATTTTTGGAACACGAAATGTGTGCTTGGCATGCCATTTTCCCGTCACAAATTTGTAGCACATATGCGCGATTTGGACCATTTTATGTGTTCAAAATCGCATGTGTCCAAATTTTTCGCGGTAACATTGCTATCCAAGATCACGTCACATGCTCCTAAAATGTTCCGAAAGGAACACATCCATCCAAGCCTGTGTCACAAAAAGGTATTGCAAAGGTGTCCCAAAGGGAACCTTCTGATTTAGAGTGTAGATACGGCAAACTTTCTTCACATTTCACCCCCTGGCACGAAACGCGGGTTGGATTCGCCATTATTCAGCGCTGGAGTGGACGCAACCGCTGCGAAAATTCAAAACTGTGTTCGGAATCTGGGGCAATGAAATTGACATAAAAAATCGCAGGTCGCACGGCAAGTTGCGAAAGTGGAAGAGCTATAACGTTTTCACCTCAGAAATTCTGCGGGCGACAGAAAAAAGCGGCTGGTGAGGACGTTTCGTTTTCACCTCAGGTTTTCTGCCGGAGACAGAAAAAGTGGTTGGTGAGGAGGTTACGTTTCACCTCAGGCATTCAGCGGGAGACGTGAGAAAGAAGTTGGTGTGTTCCTGTCACCAGTTTGGCCTCGCGATGAGCTGCGACCGACGCCGGTGTCGCAACTTCACTCGAAAAGGCGCGGTTCCTCTCTGAATTTTGATCCAGTTCATCGTTTGTGGTGCTCGAAGTTGACGCGCATGCTGGGATGACGGTGTGATGTTGGTCCGGTCCCATGAACATCTTGGCCGGTGGCCAGCTTACAAACCCTGCAACGACTTCAGATGGCAAACCGGGGCCTCCAGCGAGCATTGTTTTTACGAGAGATGACAGGGTTATGTCAGGTTCAGACAGCTTTTGGGAAAGAAAAAAAGTATTTTTCTCGCGAGTACAGGGCCCCAATCGAGCATTCTTGCACAAAACGCTCTCAGCCATCTAAAATCATGTAAAAGCGCTGGCCGGTGCGGTTACTCACAAAACGAGATTCAACTAGATCCCCAAACGAGCACGTTCAAGCTTCGGTAACAAACAACCAATAACAAAGCAGTCAAACCGGCCATTTTTTCTTCGAGCAGCACGGCGCTGGGCTTTGTTGTGAGGTTGTTGAATATCCAGCAACCGTTGTTTGTCTAAAACGTCCTCACGATTTGGCAAGCTGTCCTCTTTCGCGTGAATGCAATCTGAATTTCCACACTCCAGCAAAATTATCAATAAATCTGCCCCTTAGAAACAATCGGCTATGCAATGCACATCGCAATAAAAAACACACATTGCATAGCATTCGTAAAAGTTAGGGGTAATTATTTGACATTTTTCATCCAAAATTGGATTTTTTCAGCAAAATTGGATTTTGATCGACAGAGAAAACCATGTGTGAAAAACAACGCTAAAAACACTTTTACCAAATGGAAAAAGTTGTTTTGACTGTGGAAAAAACAACGGTGCTTACGATACTTTGGAGAGCTCAAACTCCGCCTCCTGATTAGAAAAGTTGGAAGCTGACTCCGTTCCAGACATTGTTCTCACTAGCCAATCGAAAGTGGCGCTTGTGGGATATCTCTATTTCTATGCATCAGTGAATATGGCCGCATCGTTGCTGCAACGGCGGAATTTCAGTTTTTCGGTGCGAGGAAATTTTTCGGTGACATGAACGTGGCAATAACGTTCCTTTGGAACGTTTTGGTGAAAGTGCACGTGGCGCCAACGTTGCGGTACGGTGGAACTTTAGAGATGATTTTCAATCAGAACAACGTGCCTGGAACTCAAATTGTCACCAAGCAGAAACATGCTGGCATTATCCCGTTCGGCCCACGCCGTCCGGATGTCTGGAATCCTTGCTGCATTGCATGTGGCCGAACGTTCCATTGCGGCGGAATTCCAGTTTCTCGGTTCCTTTTGGTGCCAGGAAATTTTTCGGTAACATGCACGTGACGGCAACGTTTCTTTTGGAACGTTTGGGTGAAAGTTTACGTGGCGGCAATGTTCCATCACGGTGGAATTTCAGTTTTTCGGTTCTTTTTGGTGCTAAGAATTATTTCCGTGGCATAAACGTGGCAGCAACGTTCAATTGGAACGTTCTGGTGTAAGTGATGTGGCGACAACTTTGCGGCATGGTGGAACTTTGGACACAATTTTCACTGGGACAGACACGGAACAGCACATTTCTGGGACCCAAATTGCCACCAACATAAATATGCTAGCATTAGCGGCGCCACCTTGGCTGTGTTGATGTGGCCAAACGTTCCAGCACGGTGGAATTCCGGTTCTTCGGTTCCTTTTGGTGCCATGAAATTTGTCGGTGGTATTAACGTGGCGGCAACGTTCCGTTTGGAACGTCTGGTGAAAGTGCACGTGCGGCAGTAACGTTGCGCATGGTGGAATTTGCGTGAAATTTTTCGTTGACTCTTACTTTGCCATGACTCTTATACGCTGCCTTATTTCCATTTTCCGCCAGAGAAATTAAAAAAGCAAAAATGTGCCACCTGACGGCAATATAGACGGCAGTTATTTTGATTCATTGTTAGAGATGCTAAAACTCACAGTTTTAAACAACAATTTTGAACAGCATTAAAACATTCGGCCGTATTTCCCAAAGCCACTTACCTTAACCCTAACCCTGAGCTTGAAAAATAGCCACATATTAGCCAAAAATGTGTGCCAAAAATAGCCAAAAATTCCACATTCAGATGCATCTTTCTCAACGATAGGAAATAAGGAATGCTGTTGTGAAAGGAATGCTGTTGTGCATAGAAATCAAATTTTCCAACAGAAATCCATACATCAATTAGCTTTTTTTCTAGCGAGTCAGGGTTGGTGGTGGGGAATATTGTTTCATAGGATGTATATTTCCGTGATTGTTTGTATTGTTTTTTTTTTTTTGAAACTGGACAAGAGCACATAGGAAGAAATAATTTAATTTAATTTACACTCAATACTGTCCCAAAGAACTTTGGGGGCAGGGAGCACACCGCTCCAGAGTACCTAAACATCCGTTTAAAACAACATCGTCAAATGGAATAAAAACAAAGCGAAACAAAAAGGTCTCCAAGTAAAAACAAATGGCAACAGTTAAGTAATGCGTGAAAAGCATGAGAAATCGCTCCCGTTTCAGTGATGCACGTGATTTATAAATGAGGGGGGGGGGGGGAGAAATCCAAAAAGTCTCTTTTTTGGAGGAAGTGCCTCAGGAGTGCTTTGGAAACAACCGAGATGGAGCGTCAAGGGAATAATTCCATTCTCTTATCGTTTTTGGAAAAAATGAATTCAGAAGAAAATTGTGCCTGGGTATGAAGGAAGAAATAATTTCGGAGGAACCATTCTCATTTTCTCGCCACAATTGGAACCCAAAAGCGTTGTGAGAATTCGCAGTGTGCAAGTTTGTGAGTGTGTGAAAAGTGCTCTGAACCATATTGTGCGAAGTCGATCGTAAAGTATTTGAAACTGCGCAATGATCATGAAATATAGTGAAGTGATCGGACCAGATCCAGTGATCATGACCTTAAACCAGTTGCCAGATCAATTCGTCTGATGTACAGGGTTTCTAATAAAAAACGGGCATGATGTTTGCTGCACTGGTTAATCTTCCATTTCTGGCATACAAGGTGCTGCCGAACTCAGGCGGAAACAACGCGCCAACAAAGTAAGTACGAGTTCATGTAAAGTAAGTTTGCACATATAGACGAAGTACGAAAGTACTCTACACTCCACTATATATGCTCACTCACTTCTCACTACATTCTACATACACCATTTTTCTTCTCCCGCAAGTGAGCCTTTTCAAAAATGGTGTTCATTTGATAAGGGAGCGACCCTAAAAAACTTGGATTAGGTAGGCCTATTTCATTTTTTTTATTCTCGGTCGTGATATGACAAGAAAGTTTTTCCCTCGGATCAAGGACTCACTGAATTTTCTGTAATTTTTGTGACATTTTGTGTTATTTTGTGTCATTTTGGTGTTTTCTGTGCTCTTGTGTTAATTTTGTAATTTTTATATTTTTGTGTTATATTTGTGTTATTTTCGTGTTATTTGTGTTATTTTTGTGTTATTTTTGTTATTTCACGATGATGTTTTCTGCTGAAAATTGGAAGTGGTTATTTTTCTAAAAATTTTAAAATTTTAGACTTTTCACATTTGAAAATGTGAAAATTTTCACATTTTCACACTTGAAAATGTGTTCATCAGGTCATCATCCAGAATGATTGACCCCAATGGCAGGATCTCATTTCAGGACATCTTTTGTTTTTAGCTTGGCCTGAGGAACTCGGATATGCAAGAATTGGATTCTGTACGATGAAATTGAGTTTAGCCATTCCGGCCCGCAAATGGGCCATTTGGGGCCGAAATGTATGTATGGGTACATTAACATTAATTCCGCCGCCACTATGCACGTAAACTGTTGCTTCCGGAATGTCTTTTTCTTTATTTTTACTCTCATGCATCCGCGGTAGAAATTAAAGTGCCAGATTTCAACAAAGCTTTCGAGAAGCCAAAGTTTGACCTCGGTTTCAAAGAGGATCTTTGATTTCTGCAGCATCGGGTTTTTGCAAAAATCTCAACAATCGCAATTTCATGTGTTTGAGTACAGCAATTCCGGCACCACTGTACAGTACACCGAACATAAGCAATATCCTACGCCTGTTATATAGCCAAAGGTAGCACTGCCAAAGCTATCTTTTTACAGCTGTTTGCTACCTATAACAACGATCAGCAAACATGATGGCGTACGTGGAATGGCTATATTGTGTCATTTGTCCACAGCCCTCCAGGGAACTTTGCCAAAAATAGACAGTCGCCTGCTGTAAGCACCGTTGATGAAGTTTTTGTGCGTGTATAAGTGGAACTGGACCTGTTAGGATGACAACTCGTCTGACAGGTAGGCCTATAGAGAAGGTTGTAATTCGCAGATCGATAAAGTAGCTGTTGTAGAAAGGGACTTCTGGATTGTGAAAGGTATGCCTCTTCGAGCAAGGGTGTTAATTCTTTATAAACAGTTGTGAGGAGGACTCGAAGGTCGCAAAATTGAAAGCCTATTAATCTCTAGTATTGCCAATTCTCGAGTATGCAAGCGTTGTGTGGGACTCTTATCTTCACTGGCAGATAGATGCACTTGAAAAAGTTCAGAGAAGAGCAGCATTTTTGGAAAGATCTTCTTCCCTTCCAGTGTGTCCCAAATTATGCACTCCTTTGGGCTGTCGCACCTTGTTCAGCGCAGACAGGACAAACGATTGAAATTTTTCTCCAAGATTATTGCAGCCAACTTCCAGGATGTGCTTTCACGTTTTGCCTTTTCCTTTTTTCTCAATAAAAGCTTCCAATCCTGACCTAATCCCCTACCCTCACAGCCTGCTGCTTGTTGTCAACATACCTGATTGGTGTCCGCCTGTTTCTTTGCTGTCAACTTTGTGCTTGATATTCACATGTGAGGTCCGGAAAACACGTTATCTGAGCCTTACAAACAGATATCATATAAAAAAATATAGCAGTTAGTTGACAAAAATCAACAGGCGGACGCCAACCAATAGGTTGGCAACAAGCAACAGGCAGTCAAGGAAGGGGGTTAGGTCAGAATCGTTGGTCTTAATTTATCGTTAAAAAAGGGGGGGGGGAAACGTAA
>JASGXE010010933.1:0-13476 GCA_030068105.1 Sinentomon sp. SZTP_YWyxl | reverse complement strand
AATTTCCACAATATCCCTTTGCAAGCAGTCAAGAATAGTCCCATTTACCTCTGCTGAGTGCCCCTCACATGCCAGGTAAACTATGGCAACAAACACCTGCCCTCCATCCAAAGTTTCCCATTCTAACCACAAGTGCTCCCTACAAGTTCGCCATGGTTTCACTTTCCAGGCCACTGAATCCCACCACACTCCAATTCCTCCTCCCTGCCGTTCATCCACCTCAGGAACCTTCCCACTCTGAGGAGGTGCACCTCTCCTTGTCTCTGGTCTATTAATCCCACACCATTTCCAGCCATGTTCCATCTCTCCTTCCATCTCCGGTGGGCGTTCCTCACCTCTACAACCCGTCTCACACACTGCCATGAGCCCAATTCCCTCCTTGTGAATACTGTCCCACAGCTCAAACCATTTTCCCCGCCCCCCACATTGGATGTTCTGAAACCCAATGCACAATTGGGAGCTCAACTCAGTTTTCCCACCCCCCATCACCCTAAGAGGTACTTCCAAGCCTCCAGAAAGATTGGCCACACATTCCCTTCCATTGACTGCATCCTCTTCCCTACTCCCGCATTCACACTCGCCCCCTCAGCCCGATTCTTGCCCAGGTCCACCCATGGCCTGCTCCCCCACTGCACCTTCCCAGACTCTGATGACCTCTGCTGCTGCTTCAGCTATTGCCCTCCCGACAAACTTTGAACCCATAGGAGAATAATGCAGTCCGTCAGACCCCAGGCACCCAGCAACCATCTGGACCCTCTCCAGATCCATCATCACAGCAGCACCATATCTACACAGCACCCTCAAACGCCTGTTCACTGCCAGACATCTTCTGAACACGTGCTCCCCATGATCCCTTCTCGGCATCACACTACTCAGTAAGAGCTCAACCTGTTTTCCCAGATTTTTCCCTGTCTCTCTCACTGCCTTGCATACACTCTCCATCCTCAGGACAACTTCATCTGGTGAACAGTCCAGCATCTCGTTCACCCCCACATTTAACACCACCACCACTTTTTCAGACTCGCACTTCCCCAGCTCTCTCCGGACTACCTTCTCCACGTCTTTACACTTTGCACCCCCGATCCAGAACTTCCTAACCACTCCTCCTCCCGCCCACTTCTCCACCTCAGTCCAAATTCGCCTCACATTGCTGTCCCCCAAGACCAACACGTTCCCCGCCGACTTTTTTGGTTCACTTCCTTCAGGTCTGTTGCAAACCTCTCTCTGAGATGCGGATATAACATCATGGGAAGGAATGAGATGATGGGAAGGAGATGATGGGAAGGAAACGCGACCGTCGGCTGCATTATCGAAAGGATGGGTAAAGCGCAGTGTTGCCAGATGATTTTTGAAAAACCCGCAAGATTTTTGTGAAAAACCCGTTTTTGAAAAACCCGCAAGATTTTGTGAAAAACCCGCGGAAAAACCGCAAGAAATTTCAGAAAATCGCCAAAAAACCGCGGGCGACAAAAAAACACACAATTGCGGGAAATCTGACATTCCACCCAATTTCTGAAATGAAAGGTTCGTGAGTCGTGACAAAAGAACCGATACCGAACACAGTGGGCAAAGGAACCTCTGGATGTTGTTGTGGTGAATGAAATGAATTTCCTCAAATTCAAAAAAAATTCCACAAAAATTGCCAAAGTTTTAAAAATTTAAAAGATTTCTCCAACACATTATGATCCACACCACAAAAAAAGTTTTCCACCTCTGCCCACTTGCAGTGGTGTTTATTGCATGCAAAAAATCAGCGAGTCATGTCGAATTTCACCAGCAAAGCAAGTCAATTTTCGGCGGTCAATGCTGCTTTTTTGTTGCCGTTGTTCAAATGAAATGCGATTTGTGGAATGCGATTCGCGAACAACGAATGAATGACAAAAGAATTGATCATGAATCCAACCAACTCTGTGAAAGTCAGTGGATGAATTGAATTTTTACTTGCAAAACAGGCAACTTTGATCCAAAATCAGAAAAAAAAAATGGAAAAACTCCACCAAAAACCAGAAATCAAAAACAAAAAATTTCTGGCGGAAAACAACCGGAAAACCGCGAACTGCGGAGCCGAACCAGCAAACAAATCGCAACCCGCGAAACCCAAAATTTTCCCGCGGGAAGCTCAAAAACTGGCGATATTGCCGTTTGTCAAATGGGACTTGTGAATCATGAATGAATGAAAAGAATTTGTCATGAATCCAAATCAACTCAGACAGTCAATGGATGAATCGAATTTTTGCTCGCAAAATGAGATGTTCCAAAACAAGAAAAAATCGAAAAATCCACCAAAAACTGGCAAAAACCAGAAATCAAGAACAAAAAAAAATCTTCCGGAAAAATAAGCGGAAAAACCGCGAACTGCGGAGCCGAACCCGCGAAAAAACCGCAACCCGCAAAACCCAAAATTTTCCCGCGGGGAAGCTCAAAAACAAGCGGAATTTCGCGGGAAAACCCACGATCTGGCAACAATGGGTAAAGGGAAAAGGAGGGGAAAGGACCGCGAAGAGATCATCGGAATGTGGACGGGGCCAAGTCATATGGCAATCACTTCAGACACCCAAGCAGACACACACACATACACAACCAGGCAAGATCCAACCTTGAGCAAACTCCAACACTCATTTCCTCATGCATACCCAATCACAATCTCAAAAAAATACAAAAAGTGGAAAAAACAGTAAAAATAGAACTTCCCGAGAAGATAGGGATGCAGGTGGTATGTAAAAAAAAAGAAAAGCGAAAAAAGAAGGAAAAAGGAAAAAAACAAAAACAAAAAAAGAAAAGGACAAAAAAGAGGAAAAAAGAATGAGAAAAAAAAGAAAAAAAGAAAAAAAAGCAAAAAAGAAAGAGGGAAAAAACGAGAAAAAAGAGTGAAAAAAAAACAAAGAGAAAAAAGAAGCAAAAAAGGGGGATCTGAAATTTTGAAAGAAAGTCACAATTTTGATTTGAACAACTGATTCGAGAGAAGACTGGCAGGTATACACGGAATGAAAGAACAGATGGGTAGGTAGGTACCTACTTCAAGATGATCTTGGATGGCAAATAAAGGCAAAGTTTGAAACACGATAAGGGATGAGAGCATTTTAGAGCAATACGTGAGTACCTACCCTATCCAGTGCACTACAATGAGGGAAAGGTTCGCCTTGCGTCAGTCGCGACGCGAGAGCGCCGTCCGGCATCAGCCAGCCAACAAGCGCGCAGGGAGCCACGGAAGCACCAGCGGCGCCCGCCAGCAGCACGCACATTCCCTCTTCCCAGCTGCTTGTTCGTTTCACATTTGATGAATTTGCAACTCATATGGGGCCCACATAGGGTTTAACTGGGACTTTAGCTGGGCCCCACGTGGGCATCCCCGCATGGGCCCCCTATGAAAGTGTTGACATTTCTTGCCACATGGCCCCATATGGTGGGCCCCATGTGGTAAGACCCATCCGAGTTGGATGTGCCAATATGGGTCACATCTGGGGCCCATGTGGGCCCCACATGGGAGTGCTTCAGACGACATTCGACTTGTTGTGAACGAAGCACTGAAAAGGTGAAGTGTGGTGCACTGAAAAGGGGAAGTTCTCATCTTTATTTCATTTTGTTCACTTTGTTGCATCTTTGTTCCTTTCAAGTACCTGTTTCTTTGTGTCATCTTTGTTTCTTTTCTATTTTCTTCTTTTGAAAAAAAAAGTTGCCTCTTTTGAAGTTGCTTTGCTTCCTTCCTTCATCCTTTTTCCTCTTTCTCTTTTCCTGTTTTAGATTGATGACGAATGTGAGGGTGAACAGTTGGACGAACAACTGTGGTGAGGGATGTCTGACGAGCTCGGGAGATGACGCTGAATGGATGACGAAGGAGGTGTAATGACGATGCCTAGCCCGGGAGATGATTGATCTGACGCTGAGCAAATGATGAAGGATTTAGCTAAAATTCAAAGCTATAAGTTTTTCTGTTTCGCTTTCATTCATTTTTGTCTTTAGGTTGGTAGGTAGGCCAGGCTTAAACTTATCTTAGTTTCCAGGGCAAGAGGAGCTTTGAACATGTTTGTGAAGGAGCAGTCTCGTTTGCATCTTTTGATGTTTTGTTGTGTGGTTCAAGTTTGAGTTGGGCTAGATAGTGGTTAGGTACTTCTATAATGTAGGTATGTAATTTTGTGTTGCGCAGGGGTTTTGTGAGTGAGTGAAAGATGTTTTTCTTCAATTGTTTTGTCTTTTTAGTCGAAAGTAAATTTTAGGTTGTGGGTTTTTGCCGAAAAGAAGGCATCATACCTTACGTCTTGTCTTGTCTTGTCTTGTCTTGAACGACTTATTTTGTTTGACACACACCCGGTTTTCAAAAATTGACATCTATCGGGTGGTAATTACAGAAGATCCGACAAAATAAGGGTCGCTGGACAAAAAATTTTTTTCCAATCCACTTCCGCGGACAGTGGCATCGCAAGAGCCAATCACTCGTCTGAATTTGTGACGTCATCAATTTTCGCATTTTTGCATTGCCACCGCTTTTTGCCATTTGGCATGTTTGCTACCGCATCGCAACTCTTTCTGGGGTCGCAATAGGGTTAGGTTGGTCAGGTTAGGTTAGGTTTGGTCAGGTTAGGTTTGTGTGGTTTTGAAAATTGGATGTTGAAATTGGCTGGAATTCCCATCAACAGCCAATCAGAGACGCGCATGCGGAAGTGGATTGGGAAAAAAATATGCGATCCAAGTGGATGGGAGTTATCCCAGCTAGCATTTGGTGCGCCAAGCTCAAAGACCAAGCACACGAAACACCCAAGAGCCTGATGGCACCGGTGGTTCTTGCGCCTGACTCAAAATTTTACTCTCAGTTGACTCACGACAACAAATCTTGTACCAAACCCATGAGCCCGGCACCAAATCGTCTCATGCGCCAAATGGCGCGGGTAAATCGCGCGTTTGACTCATGCATTTTACTCAGGGTTGACTCTGCACAGCAAATCTTGTGCCAAATCCAAAGGCCTGGCACCAGAATTACTCATGCGCCAAATGGCGCAGGTAAATCATGCGCCAATGATCCAAGAATTACTCCAGTTGGCACCATGCGCTTTCAGGGCATCGAATTATCAACATTCCTCCTCTCCTGCCGCCCCTTCTGATCCCAAGTGGATGGCCGCGTTTGTTTTCGTTCCTCGACAATTCAAAAACTCAAAACCAAAACACAAACACAACAAACAAACAGTTCAGTTGAGATCTTTGCGACGGGGTGGTGGGCGGCGTGTGGATCAGGTTCGTCTCCTTTTGTTTGTCATTTTTGGTGCGTGGTCGAATATTGCTCTATATTGCAATAATTTCTTCAAAGACTTGCACATTTCGCCCGGTAAAATGATAATTTCGGAATCTGAAATGATAATTTTGAAATCTGCGGATGAAATGACAATCTGTGTTGACTGTCAGGATTGAATTCATTGCAAATATAACATGACAACTGGCAATTGAATGGCCATTTCCCCCGTGAAACACTTCACCGAGTAAAATTCCATGCGATTCGTCCTGGAAGTCAACACATTTTTCATTGTTGCCCAGCAATTTCGGAAAAAATAATGAAATGATTTTTCTCTGCCGCGCTGAGAAAATGCCGGGCCCATGGTTCCACACAGTTCGGGCGAAATGATTTGAACACAAAATTTTTTGGCATATGATGTTCTTTTTTTTTCTTTCGCTTTTTCCACGACAGCATCAGTTTGGTCGTTCTCGTTTTTGAGTCCCCGACTAAGCAGTGAACAGACCATATCCTCGCCGACCAAATTATCATCAAAGGAAACTCAGGGAAGGTCACCTGTCAATTCGCGGCCCCAAAAATAAAATAATTTCACACCAACGACGCATATAAAGTAGTGATCGTATCATTTCGGCCTGAAGTGACGTACAGGGTGTTTCAAAAAAACCGCGCAACCTCAAATCTTGCATGCAGCTCAACATTTCGAGGGTCAATTTCGATGTCCCAATGTTTGACGTTTCGTTTTTATTTAGTTAATTTGTTTAATTTTGATTTCTTTCGACCTCTTGGTCACCACAGGGGCAGCAAAGCAAAAAAGCCCTCATGGTATCTCAGTTCGTCCTTAGTGCATGCATGGCTTTCCAGAAATTATTTGACAGTCAGAAATTTATTGTCAGAAATTATTTAATTATGCCTTGCCCCTTCTGCGTGTCAACGCGTGAAAGAAAATTTGCCTGTTGCATACGCAGAAGGGGCACAGCAGAAATTAAAACATGTCCTTAGCCCCTCTGAAACAATCTGCTATGCAACATGCATGGTTGAAATTTTGTTGTTGCATACGCAGAAGGGGCAAAGCCGGAATTTTTTCGTCACCTTCTCCCCTCTTGAAACAATCTGCTGTGCCACATGCATGGTTTAAATTTTCCGCGTTGCATACGCATAAGGGGCAAGGCAGAAATCTAATAATTTTTACTGCGTTTTCACATGCACTGTGATTTCCTGTACCTATGCACAGACAAGCATGCAATTGCATTCACTGAGACACCATGGGAGCTCCATGGCTTTGCTGCCCCGATGGTAACCAAGAGTCCGAAACAAAAAAAAACAAAAAAAAAAAAAGTCGAAGGTTGGGACATTCAAAATTACCGTCGAAATGTTGAGCTGCATGAAAAATTTCAGATTGCGCGGGTTTTTTGCAACACCGTGTATATTCTGCCGAATTGTCGGGAATCCATTTTCTTCCCCATTTTTTTTGAAATGACTGTTATTTCTGTACCCCACTAAATTTATGTCTCTCAGCAACATGTCATGAAAGGTAAAACATTTGGTCTTGCTCTGTCTTTGTAATTTGTCTGCCCCATTTCTCGTGCCTGTTTTTCCGGTTTTTCCCGTTTTTTGACGTTTCTTATTGTTTTCTTTTGTGCAAAATGTTATTGTTATGTTGATGTGGGGAAACCCCCAAAATACAGTCATTCAATCAAATCAATCAATCACTTCAAAATTAAGGTCTTTGTTCTTTTCACATTATTCATTAAATTTGAAACTTTTCTTCGAGGAATATCTCAGTTTGGCGAATTGAGACCTGTCTGTGTGATTCAACCATGGAGCTCACAATGTCACAGATTGCGAGCTCTGCGGTGTTTCGCGTAATGGAAATCGGAAGGCAACCGTCGGTGTATAGTGGCGGCGGAATTAATGCACTCATATAGGTCTATGTAAAAAATTGTAAACGTTCAGATTTTGGTAAATATTCTGTGCTGCAGAAATTAAAGATCATCTTTTTTGTAATCGAGGTCAAAATCTGACACCTCTAGAACGCTTTGTTGAAATCTGGCGCTTTAATTTCTACCGCTTGCATAAGACAAAAAAGAAAGAAAAGAAAGTTTCGGAGGCAACGGTTAAATGGGAAAAACACATGTGTGGGTGCATTTATTCTGCCGCCACTATACACGAGTTGGCGTCGGCGGCGCGACAACCCTTCTCAAAAAATGGGAACAATTTTCAGGGCAGCTTTCAGCAAAGATATCAATTGTGAAAATATCAGTTGCGGAATTCTTTTTGGAAAAATTATCAGTTGCGGTTGAGTCAACGAAATACCATTTGTCAAATTCGGGAATTTGACAAATGGTATTTCGTCGCCGAATTTGACAAATGGTATTTCGTCGACTCAACCGCAACTGATAATTTTTCTAAAAGAATTCCGCAATTCCCGGTTGCCGAAAAACAGTTGCGAATTTCTTTTCAGCAGCTTTCCTTTCTGCGAGAGCACCTGTTTGGGAGAGTCCCTATTGCGAAAGTTGCAAAAACCATTTGCGAAATTCCCCATTCAAAAAAACCAGTTGCGAATCACTTTTTGGCGGCTTTTGCTTTCGGCGAAAGCACCTGTTGCGAGACCCAATTGCGAAAATGCAAGTTGCAAAAACCATTTGCGAAATTCCTATCGGCGAATTTCCTTCCAGCGACGCACCAGTTGCGGCCCATATTGCGAAATTCCCAATTTCAAAAAATCAGCTGCGATTTTTCCTCGACTTTTTCGTTGAAAGCACGGCAGTTGCGAAAGTCGCATTTTTTGGGAAAATGCAAGATTGCAACTGCTATTGCAGTTTCCCCGCTGCAAAATAGCACTTGCAAATTTCCTTTCTGCGAGTTTCGTTCTGCAAAATTCCTTTTGGCGAAAGTGCTCCACGCCACACACGCTTTCTTGTCCTCTTCGAATTGTTGCGCTGCTCGTTTGTCTAGAAATGGATTGAGGGTGACATTGAGGTTGACACATTGCAACATATGATTGACACATTGGAACATGAGGTTGAAATTTGGCAACCATTTTATCAAGGCTCGCCGATTAAAAAGTCCGAGTCCAATGCTGTGCGCTCTGTGTAATGGCCGTTCGGCAGGCACAGACTGCTGTGGATTCCCGAACAGAAACGTGTGGAACAAAAATCGGCGCCAGGCTCCGGTCGAATGGGAGTCATTCATGCGCCAAGTGCAGTGTTTGGTATAAAAATGTCCGGGCCAAAATAGCGACTTTACTCATGAGTAAAGCCCCGGTAATACCGATCGTCTTTTCCTGCGCCTCACTCATGAGAAGGTTCAGGAAACGCCGAATGGCTTTTCCGGCGCTTTTCTTGCGCCTCACTCATGAGTCAGGGCAGGAAAAGCCGATCGGCATTACCGGCGCTTTACTCATGAGTAAAGTCGGCGCTTCGCTCAAGAGTGAAGTCCGCGCAAAGCTCTTGCGTGAAACCCGCGTTCTACTCATGAGTAAAGTCGCTCTTTTGGCCCGGACATTTTTATACCAAACACTGCACTTGGCGCATGATTGACTCTCATTCAGCCGGGGCCTGGCGCCGGCTTTTGTTTTATATAAAAAGGCGCACGAAATGCTAGCTGGGATATTTTACTTCCTTTCTGAAAATACATTTTCATTTGACTGTTTTTCGCCATGCAAGCGTTTTTGAATGACAATATTTGTGGAGCTGTTTAGTTTTTGTCACCATCTTGTCGTGAAAATTATGAACTCTGGATTGGCCCCATGCGGGAATTTCACATGGGGCCAATGTGGGTTCACCGTGTGGTCCCCATATGGGTGACCCCACACGATGTCAAAAACACATGTGTGCATCACGTGGATTCCGCTGCATGGGGCTCATGTGAATATTTTGCATGGGGTCCACATGGAAAAACCATGCCGACTGTGGGCCCCATATGGTATGTGCAGTGGTAAAATCACCCCACATAACGCCCCGAATCACCAAATGGGCCCCATGTGGGTCCCGTCCTGGGCCCACATGGCTGTGCCGCTTGGGGCAAACAAAATGAAATTGTCAGGTGATTTGGGCAAAAAACAAATTGTCCGAGAAGAACAATTTCATGTGAAAAGAAGAAGAAAAGGGGGAGGCAAATTGGAATCATGTCGTGTCCCATCCAAAAATTTTCAAAAAAACATCAATTTTTTCTCCTTTTCTGACACCCGCCCCAAATTGGAAGGGATCCACAAAAAATATTCAACCTCGCCATTCAAAGTGTTCAGCTTGAGTTGACTGTTGAGATCAGATGAGACAAGGGCAGTGTCACAGTATAGACAAGGGCAGTGTCATCACAGGGAAACACTTTGATGATCTTCTTGGTTTTGTGTTGTCATCTGTGAGAGTTCCTGACTTCATCATTTTGAGCGAAATTCAGATTTCAAATGATGATCATTCAAAGCTTTATAACATACGTGGTTATAGTAGTCATTTTGCCCTCCGCCCACTATCCAAACATGGTGGAGTTGCTGTTTATGTGAGTAACAACATTCCACATTCAATTTGCAAAGATATAAAAATAAGCAATGGCCTCGCAGAGTCTGTGTGGCTTGAGGTAAAAATTCCCTTGATTCAAAACCGTTATCAGAGGATCATGCTAGGTGCAATCTATAGGTCACCAAATTCTTCAGTCGTCCAATTCTGTGAGGAGTTAGATAATATTTTAATGCAAATCAAAGGTCTAGGTCTTCAGTGTGTGCTACTTGGTGATATTAATATCGATATATCTGCTCAAACACTTGTTAGTAAACCATATCTCGATCTTACCCATGCTCATGGCCTGCAACCTGTTATAAACTTGCCCACAAGGATATCGGATAACTCAGCAACTTTGTTAGATCATATTTTAATTGATTGCTGCCTTGGGAGTAAGATTAAATCGATAAAATCTGGTACTATTGCTTTAGATTTAACTGATCACTTTGGAACCTTTTTGGGTCTGTCCACTGAGTCTTTTTGTGCACATTCTGAGCGAACCAACAAAAAATTCATTTGCAACTATGAAATGTTTGAACACAATATGGCATGTACTGATTGCAATTGGTTACTAGAGGAAACCTCTCCGGAGGTTGTTGCCAATGAACTTGTGAACATATTACAAACAGTGAAAACTAAGTCGTCAAAGCTAGCTAGCACATTCAACAGATATAGGCATCCAAAAAACCCATGGATAAACAAAGCAATCTTGAAACTTATTAAAAAGCGCGATAAACTGCATGCTTTGGTTCGCCGCTATCCAAATGATGTGGTTTTATTGGCTAATTACCGGAACTGTAGAAATACATTAACAGGAATCTTGAGAGATGCCAAAAGGCACTTCTTTCAGTCAAAAATTACATCTGCAACAGGCAATTCAAAACAGCTATGGTCAACTATTCGCCAGGCCTCCGGTCTGACAAAAAACCCCATGCAGATCTGTAAGTTGTTGATAAATGACGAGATAATTCTTGATAGTGAAGCAATAGCTAATCAGTTCAATGATTTTTTTGTTCATAAAGCTGTTAAATTTGATGCTGTGTTGTCAAATGTTAATCCATATAATTATCTTCGTAATTCACCACAAAATTCTTTTTATTTGCTACCTGTGACTAGTGGGGAGGTTAAGTCTGTAGTTAACAGAATGCGAAACAGCACTTCATGTGATGGACATGGTCTGATTGCGATGGATGTTAAGGTGGCACTTCCTTATATTGTGGAACCTTTGGTGCATTTAGTGAACTTAATCTTCACCTCAGGCATTTACCCGAGCATTTTTCATCCAGGTCAGTAGCCAGACCTACTATGTCTACTCCTACCAACACCAACCTCTCTCCAGCAATCAAACACCCATGCACAACGCATTCCTCAACACCATCTAACTCTGAATCGGGACCATCTCAAGTCAAAGGGAAAGGAAAACCTTCCAGGACTCTGCTCCTCATTGGGGATTCTATGATCAAGCATTCAAACTGTCTTCCGGCCTCTGGAACTGAATTCCGCTGCATTCCTGGTGCCACTGTTTCCAGGGTGTCATCCTCTTTGAAGGCCATTCCAAATTCCCAATGCCAAGCTTACTCCACTATTCTTCTTCATTGTGGTGTCAATGATCTCCTCAACGGTGCCTCTCCAGAAATTGTTCTTCGCAATCTGTCTGATCTCTTTCATAGCAGCAGGAATCAATTTCCTGATGCTCGATTGATCTTTTCCGCCGTCATTGCTAATGATCGTGTTCCTTTAAAGTCTCTGTACCTCTTGAATTCCAGAATCGCTGCACTCTGCCAACAGTTGGGCATCTCGTTCCTGGATGCTAATTGCTGGCTCCCTTCTAATTTTCTTGCCGCAGATCACCTGCATCTCAATCATCATGGAAGTAGGGTTCTCGGGAATCTGTTCCACAGCATATGCCAACCCTTCTCAAGCTCGCTGTTGGGAAACTGCCCGCGCTCATTCCAAGACCTCCTACCTAGGGCTTAAAAAAAGGCCTAAATCTTGTCTCACTCTTTCGCTCTCGCTATACTGGTTGATCCATTTACCTCTGCTTCCTTTTGAATTCTCTGATGTTCAGGAGAATTGTTATTTGCACACAGATAGGAATCCTGGATACCATCGAGTTCTCCCCAGACAAGATCTTGCAATTCTTACCTCTCTGTCCTCCAATTGAACTGCCGCAGCATTCGCAATAAATCCATTGAGCTCTCAACACTTCTCGAAATGCATGATCCCATATCATTGTCCTCACAGAGACTTGGCTTGATGACAGCATTGGCACCCATGAATTCCTTCCAGCATCTTTCACTGTGTACCGCAGGGATCGCTGCAGATTTGGCGGTGGTGTCTTAGTTGCGATACGGTGCTCACTCATTTCTTCCCTTATATACAGAATAAATAAAAATTAACACTTCAGATGTCCACCAGGTTTGATCGTAAGGTTTCAACTGGATTTTTTGCTCCGCATTCATTCGCAGGCAGCGACTTCCAGGCTGTAACGTGAAGCGAAATGTGTGTTTGAATTGCGGCAAGGTCAGCGGTAGATAGCGACCTGTTGACCGCTTCTCGTGCCGGCGTTTGACCCGAAGGCAAAGGCGGGCTGCGTTGTTCAGAATTCCTGAATAATCGCGCCCGCCGCCGATGCGTTCGTTGCCTCGTTCGACAGGTCGAATACACGGTGTGCCAACTGCTTGCTTGAGTGGTTGAACGTGTTTTTGGCACAGGTTTTGATCCAGGACAATATCTCACTGGTTTCAGGAAAGCCACACCCATAGCTTATCCAGAAAATTAACGTCTTGGCTGCATTTTGACAACTCAGTCATCGGCTCGTTTTTTATTGAAGGGTACATCAATGGAGAAAAGTAGGTACGTGCAGTTACTCCAGAAGGAAGTGTTCCCAAGAGTGCACCACCAGATGACAGCCAATGATTTTCCCTTCAACATGAAGGCGCACCGGCCCACTTCATGTCCTCGCCCGCAACTATCTCAATGAGCAATTTCCAGGAAGTGGTTTGGGCGTGAAGGGCCTAAGTCGTGGCCTCCGAGGTCCTAGACCGTCCCCACTTGGGGACACCTGAAATCCAACGTGTACCAACAGGTTCGGCCAAACAACTTAGGAGAATACGATCGGCCATTTTAGGGTCTCTAATGCCATCACACCTGCCATAATCAGCAATGTATTGCAAGAATGGACCATCGTGTCCACATTGTTGCACTGCTGATGGGGCACATTTTGAGCCTCTGAACACGAATCGGGGCAGGACGATCATTCCATCTAATGTGGTGCACCCAAACCTTTTGCAGTGATGGCTGATTGCCGCACTCATATCAGATTTTCGTCCGATTTTTATTCCGCCTGGCAGTTTTTTAAGCCGAAAACAATTTCATAAATGACCGGAAATTCCTATTCGATCTGTATATAGTTCTTCACAGGAATTTCTTATGTTCCCTCACCCTGAAATCATTAGGTAAACCGTTCTATGTTGTTGGTGGCTACCGTCCTCCAGATTCCTCTCCTGAGATTTCCATGAATTAACCAGTCAGTTAGTTAACCTTAATTTGTTTGCCGATTTGATGACTCCCTTGCTCATTGCTGGCGATTTCAATTTCCTGATTTGAATTGGGATACTCTTTCCCCCAACCTAATTGCTGTTATGGTCTCTCTGTCAATCGAGCTGCAACCGATTTCTGTTTTGACTTCGGCCTTGATCAATTGGTCAAGGTTCCCACTCGTCCTGTTTCTAACTCTATCTTGGACATTTTTCTCAT
>JASGXE010010932.1:0-13866 GCA_030068105.1 Sinentomon sp. SZTP_YWyxl | reverse complement strand
CCGTGAAACTTCTCAAAAGCGCTTTTAAATAACAGGCCGGCCCATTATAGAGAATTTAAAGGGTAACCTCGCCCGTTGAAAAACTTTAAATGGCTTAATCCGCCAAGCAAAAAGTGGAAAATTCCATAGTAATAGTTTTTGGATTTGGAAATTTGTTGAATTTTTCAATTGCCCCCGCAAAATTTAACAAAATTCCCTTAAGTGGGTAAATGGCCACTGCAAAATCTTTTTGGCAATATGCGTCGGAAAAACATTTGGAAATCATTAAAAGAATTAAGCATTTAGAATTCAAGAACAGGAAAATTCTTAAAAAATTTAGAAAATTTCTTTCAGGGGACCTTTAAGAAATTCCAAAATTTCCCTTTTGGCAAATACTTTGTAAAATTACCTTAAAGGAAAATCTTTCTAGATATCCAGACCATTACAGGAAAAATTTCGTGAAAACTTTTCCATTAAGGTAGCGGAGAATCCTTCACAATCTTCCTTAAAAAACCCATTTTCTTGGGAAAGAATTTCATTTTTTTGAAAGAAATTACTCTGAGAATTGGAAGATTTAGCTTTGAATAATGAGTATCCCGAAAATTTTTTTGGAGAAGGAAATCTAGAAAAGAACAAATTCCTTTCAGAAAACCCGCTTTTAAGGAAACCTTTGAAAAAATTGTTTCGGAAAAGGAAAGGTTTCCCATCATCCCCCGTTTTAATCAATTAATATTCCTCATTCAACTTTTCAGGAACCCAATTCCAATTCAACGGAAGGATGTTCTTTCTCAACAATGGAAAAGGAAAAGCTTAAGGAAAGAAATAAAATTTTCGCAACACAAATCTCTCTTCGAATTGTGGCTGTGAGTTGAACCTGAGGGTGTATGACAATGGGAAAACTCCGGGAACTCCTATTCCCTTGGAAAAAATGGAAACCAAAGAATGGGGCTCCCAAGTTAGAGTGAAAGTTTTTCAACAAGAAAACTTTCGGGCGATTCCCCTCCCATAAAATTAAAGTTTTCCTGGCCAAAATTTGGGGTTGGATTTTCTCAGCTTATATCTTCAAATTTCAAATTATACTAAAATTTTGTTTTTCTCCAAGAAAAAACCAAAAAAATTGGCAATTTGGAAAAGGGGTTTTCCGGTAAAAAAAGTTGGAAATTTTTAGAGACCTTTAGCGACTTTTCCGGAATTCCGCGCAGTGAGAGAAATGATAAAGCATTGAAGGAGCAAGAGTGCAGGAATGTGGTAAAGATTCGCCTGCAGATTTTTTTTTTTCAAAAAATCGCGAGGCATTTTTGCAACCGACCTCGGCGCAGCAATCGCTTTCTCTGCGCGCTCGTCGCGAATTTGAGAATTTCACCAAATGCCGTCTGAATACGAAAGCAGATATGTTGGCCCAGACCCATATTCCCGCGCACATAACTTTCTCATAATTCAAAAGACCATTGTTATGCAGATAGTCTACCTGTGGAATCTGCCATGAAACTCTGGGGCTTGTGTAGACGATCGGCCGTATTTCCCGGATTGCAACTCACCCCTTCAAAAGGGTTTCAAAACTCACAGACGGATGCATTTTTCAAAATGGGGAAAAATAAGCGTCGGTAATATTGAACCCTCTCCTTTAGCCTTTTTTTAATTATTTTCTAATTTTAAGGTTGCGAAACCCTAGTGGAAATGGCTTGTAACCAAAAGTCAATTAACTTGTTTTGTTCTTACTTAATCTGCACTTTTTGAGCTGGTTGAATCATTCAGACTCTGCCAGATTTTGCCACAGGTCAAGAAGATTTTTTTGCTGTTAAGAAATGTAGTCATTTGACTGTGTGGTAACAAAATTAACTATCTTTTTTGTTCTCCGTTGGCTGAGGGCACGCGAAACGAAAAAGCCAAATTCGCAATTTTGATGAGCTGTTGATGCACTGAAAACAAAAGGGTGCAATTTTACACGTTTTTACCCGGAAAAACCCGGGATTTTAATCCCAAAGGGTTTTGGAAAAAAGGAAAATCACAACATTTTTATTTCGGAAAGGGGATTTTACCCAAAGGGCAATTTTAATCGCACAAAACTTGCTGCTCAAATATAGCTTTTTCGTTCGCATGCACTGACGCCTTTAGGTTTAGAAGATGACGTTGTGTCAGTGTAAAAGGAAAACAAGCTGACTGATTGCATCCGTGCCTTGTCATCCGCTGTTGTTGTGCCTTTGTCTTCAAAGCAGATGCGTGTGTTATACACCCTTAAACACCCGCACCCGTTCGGCATCAATCCCCAAAACCCCCCGCACTGAAACTTTTATCAACCCTCACCCATTCTCCGCATCTTCACAGCTGTCATCATATGAAGTCATCAATCTTTTCGAAGGATGATGTCAAATCAGTCAACAAAAATATCAGTTTTAAATGGATTCATAAGAGTATAGATATGGATAACTCAGACAGGCCTTACCTGGCTAGGGTACAGAAGGGCTTTCAAAAAGCGAACATATTAAATGAGAAACATAGTTGTTAGGAGGCTCTTAGAGAACTGGGAGTGCGTGTTGCGCGTTGCTACAAAAGTTCGGTGAATTATGGAGGGTTGGGGAAAAGTGTGTTCCAAATATGCCCCAGTGGTCGGGTCATTTCGCAGAATGTCACATTATTTGTGCACATCGGCTCCAGCACATTTGCCACAAGACGGGCGCATAAACACATTGCGGAAATTGGCTGGGGTCAAGGGTCAAGTGAGCGATAATTTCGGAGGTCCTACGTGCTATATTACTCGCAGAACTTCTCGAAAAGGCCGACATATGAGGAGTTCCGAAAAAACCTCACATCGAAACGCAGAGAGGCCATCAAAACAATTTTGAGAATATCCCATTTCTCAGGCCAATTGGAACAGTCTTTCGCGAAACTCTCCGATCATCCTGGATGCCATTGCGAGGATGACCCTTGTTGCGCCTGTGTGAAACCCTTCTTCGATCAGCTATTTGCCCTCATCCTGTCGCACCGGCTTTCTGTTTGAACTTTGCTGCGGTTTTTTAATTTTAATTTTATGAATTGTTTTTATTTCTTGACTGCTACCATTTTTTCACAACAACGAGTTCATTTTGTTGTTGTGATTTTGACTGAAACAAAAAAAAATAAAATAAATAATTCACGTACGTGCCAATCCTTTAGTTGTGCGAAAGCCCCAGGCCCAGAAGGCCTGTGAATAGTTAACAACAATAATTGAACTGAAGAGGACGGGCAATTTCTATTGACCATGGGACTGAAAGGCCACATCTCTGAGCTTTTGTCCTTTATTTACAGGTTTGGATGACACAAAAACGCATTAGAGAAATAACAGGACTTCTCAGCAATGTGATTTGTGCCATAATAATAAAGGGCTGCTGCCGGGAAACACAATTATATTACGATGATGGTGAAAACATGTGTCGTCTGAGCGCCATTTTATACGAATACCCCTCTCAAATCCAAATATTATTTCGGGCCCCTGATGCACCTACAGGAGAAGTAAGCCTAGTACAGGGTGCATGTTTGTTAAGTTGACATTTAAATTTTGGAGAAACGGCCATCGATATCGCGAGGCTGATTTTGTTTCGCGTTTTCTTCCAGGTATCTGCTGCGGGTGTTAGGATCAGCTGTAACAACTTGAAACAGCACCAACACTGTACGAATACTCAGCATCAATTCGGTTACGATTTTAGTGCCATTTGTCTCAATCCGAAATCTCGTTTCCATTACTCTGTCTCTTCATTGTTGGAAACACCCCCTTTCAAGTCAACCCTCTCTCTCTCTCTGTTGTGCTCGTGATTTCAGGAAAGAAATGGCCTAAATAAATTTCAGTGCGCTGCAAGCGAAAAGCACACACACATGCACAATTAATCGAATTCGGAGCTGAAAAAGTGCGTTTTTGTTTTGCAAAGGATGGCTGACGTTTGGCTCGTCGGCTGTATGCAAGGGACTCGGGCACGCTCATTTATTAGGGGAGGTGTTCTGAGCCAAAGTGACACTGGTATGCTGCCAGGTACAGTCCACGACACAAAAATATAACTCATGTCACAAATATCACGCTTCCTTCACATGCTTCACAGCTGCCCTTCAGCGCTTTCGCATCCTCAGTCAACAAACCAAGTTCCATCACTTCAAACTCCGTCACCAATACTGTGATTCCTTCCCGTCCGATGCAGCTATTGCTCAGCAATGTCATCGGACCCTCAGACAGCGCAAAGCTGATGCTCTAATATCCTCGCATCTTCAGCCTGGTCCCAGCACGTCAACTCCGCTATCAATACTGTATGCTTCCATCACATCCTACGCAGCTGTTGCCCTACTGAGTCCTCGCATCCTCAGTCAACAAAGCACGTCCCATGACGTCAACTCAGCCACCAATGCTATGTGTTTCCATCACATCCTCCACAGCCGTTGCCCGGCTGTGTCATCCCATTCTCAGTCAACAACCATGTCCTACGTCGATTCCGCCACTTATCCTCTGCTTCCTTCATATCCTCAGCACTGTTGTCCCGTGTCCTCACTGCCCCAATGGGCAAACCAGGTCCTGTCACGTCGACTCAGCCCAATGTTGTCCTTGTGTATCCGTCATCACATCCTCAGTCAAGAAACCACGTTCTGTTCGCGTCAACTTCGCCACCAATGCCATGCTTCCTTCACATTCACCACCACTGTTGCCAGGCTGTGTCATCACATCCTAAGTCAAGAAACCACTTCCTATTGGCGTCAACTTTGTCACCAATGCCATGCTTCCTTCACATTCTCCACCACTGTTGCCAGGCTGTGTCATCACATCCTCGGTCAATAAACCACGTCCTGTTCGCGTCAACTTCGCCACCAATACCATGCTTCCTTCACATTCTCGATCACTGTTGCCAGGCTGTGTCATCACATCCTCAGTCAATAAACCACGTCCTGTTCGCGTCAACTTCGCCACCAATACCATGCTTCCTTCACATTCTCCACCACTGTTGCCAGGCTGTGTCATCACATTCTCAGTCAAGAAACCACGTCCTGTTCGTGTCAACTTCGCCACAAATACCATGCTTCCTTCACATTCTCCACCACTGTTGCCAGGCTGTGTCATCACATCCTTGGTCAAGAAACCACGTCCTGTTGACGTCAACTTCGCCACCAATACCATGCTTCCTTCACATTCTCCACCAGTGTTGCCAGGCTGTGTCATCACATCCTCGGTCAAGAAACCACGTCCTGTTGACGTCAACTTCGCCACCAATACAATGCTTCCTTCACATTCTCCACCAGTGTTGCCAGGCTGTGTCATCACATCCTCGGTCAAGAAACCACGTCCTGTTGACGTCAACTTCGCAACCAATGCCATGCTTCCTCCACATTCTCGATCACTGTTGCCAGTCTGTGTCATCACATCCTCAGTCAAGAAACCACGTGCTGTTGGCGTCAACTTTGTCACCAATGCCATGCTTCCTTCACATTCTCGATCACTGTTGCCAGGCTGTGTCATCACATCCTCAGTCAATAAACCACGTCCTGTTGACGTCAACTTCGCCACAAATACCATGCTTCCTTCACATTCTCCACCACTGTTGCCAGGCTGTGTCATCACATCTTCGGTCAAGAAACCGCGTCCTGTTCGCGTCAACTTCGCCACCAATACCATGCTTCCTTCACATTCTCGATCACTGTTGCCAGGCTGTGTCATCACATCCTCAGTCAATAAACCACGTCCTGTTCGCGTCAACTTCGCCACCAATACCATGCTTCCTTCACATTCTCGATCACTGTTGCCAGGCTGTGTCATCACATCCTCAGTCAATAAACCACGTCCTGTTCGCGTCAACTTCGCCACCAATACCATGCTTCCTTCACATTCTCCACCACTGTTGCCAGGCTGTGTCATCACATCCTCAGTCAAGAAACCACATCCTGTTGGCGTCAACTTCGCAACCAATGCCATGCTTCCTCCACATTCTCGATCACTGTTGCCAGTCTGTGTCATCACATCCTCAGTCAAGAAACCGCGTCCTGTTCGCGTCAACTTCGCCACCAATACCATGCTTCCTTCACATTCTCGATCACTGTTGCCAGGCTGTGTCATCACATCCTCAGTCAATAAACCACGTCCTGTTCGCGTCAACTTCGCCACCAATACCATGCTTCCTTCACATTCTCGATCACTGTTGCCAGGCTGTGTCATCACATCCTCAGTCAATAAACCACGTCCTGTTCGCGTCAACTTCGCCACCAATACCATGCTTCCTTCACATTCTCCACCACTGTTGCCAGGCTGTGTCATCACATTCTCAGTCAAGAAACCACGTCCTGTTCGTGTCAACTTCGCCACAAATACCATGCTTCCTTCACATTCTCCACCACTGTTGCCAGGCTGTGTCATCACATCCTTGGTCAAGAAACCACGTCCTGTTGACGTCAACTTCGCCACCAATACCATGCTTCCTTCACATTCTCCACCAGTGTTGCCAGGCTGTGTCATCACATCCTCGGTCAAGAAACCACGTCCTGTTGACGTCAACTTCGCCACCAATACAATGCTTCCTTCACATTCTCCACCAGTGTTGCCAGGCTGTGTCATCACATCCTCGGTCAAGAAACCACGTCCTGTTGACGTCAACTTCGCCACCAATGCCATGCTTCCTTCACATTCTCCACCAGTGTTGCCAGGCTGTGTCATCACATCCTCGGTCAAAAACCACGTCCTGTTCGCGTCAACTTCGCCACCAATATCATGCTTCCTTCACATACTCCACCAGTGTTGCCAGGCTGCTGTGTCATCACATCCTCAGTCAAGAAACCACGTCCTGTTGGCGTCAACTTCGCCACCAATACCACGCTTCCTTCACATTCTCCACCAGTGTTGCCAGGCTGTGTCATCACATCCTCAGTCAAGAAACCACGTCCTGTTGGCGTCAACTTCGCCTCCAATGCCATGCTTCCTTCACAATATCCACCACTGTTGCCAGGCTGTGTCATCACATGCTCAGTCAATAAACCACGTCTCGGCTTCAGTTGATCTCTCAGTCCTTGAATGCCAAAATTGGCAGCATTCTCCTCCACTTCTGCCATCGTGTGCCATCACCATCATCCCTGCTCACCCAGTTCTGCTTCTTTTAGCTTGAAAGACTCTACAGCAGGAATTTTACACCGCGTTACACCAAACATGCATCTATTTTGGATTCCTGTGGCTGGGATCACGAATCCTGGTGAATGGGAAGAAAACCAGTTTCCCAGAACAGTGACGTGCAGGCTGATGTCACGGAAGAATTTCTGTCTTAACGGCAGCGCCATGCGTTCATCATGGAGAATGGACAATTTCAAAATGTCCCAGCACAATGGCGTATACCGAGTGATGTTGTGACAGAATTCTTGTCTCCACACAGCGCCACACGTCCATCTATTTTGTTATCCTGTGGCTGGGATTACGAATGTTGAAGAATGGGAACTCCTTTGCAAGTATCCCAGAACTGTGGCGTTCGCTGATGTCACGGGAGAATTTTTTTGTCTCCGACTGTCCAATGGCTTAGAGATTTCGATAGAGCCATAAATAATTAGGCGCACTGTGGGCGTGGCATTTGGGGAGGACACCAGAACAACCCCTAAGAGTGTCCTTTGTTGCAAGTCTCATGAATCAGTCCGCATTCGCCCCATCTATCGCTGCACGCGGGGTGTTTCAGCCGTGAGATGTATTGGCAACTGAATTGGAAAGGATAGAGTCGGCTGGTTGCTGATTTCAGTTTTCAGCATCTACGGAGATCTGTACATTTATTGCCGCTCTCTCTTTGCACGAAATACGATTAATGTTATAAGAATGGTGGGCACTACAGTTGTTGAAAGCATTTTGATGATATCCGCTTTCTCGTAATTTTTAGATTTTTCAGCACAAAAAACTGTTGTCCAAGATTTGATTATTTGAATCAGAGATACTCGACAGTGATCCCAGTTGCAACTCGCCCTTAGGTCAATTTAAAATGAATAAAGCCAATTCGATGGAGATTTGTGCTGCGAAATTTTCATTTCTATGCACAACACTTAATTGTTCTTTATCCATTGTTGCATTGAAAAATGGACCCGTCTGTTGAATTGGCCATTTGAATTGAACCTGAGGTTGAGTTGCAATGAGGAAAACTGTGTTGCTGGCCGCACACATGGTCCGCCAAAATTTTATTTTATTTATTTTTATTTATTTATCAAAAATCTCAACAATCAAGTTTAACGTCACGGAATAAAACAAACAGCAATAATTAAACACAATAAAAACATGAGCAATAAAGCAAAGAATATCGCATAGGCCTAACGGGCCAAAAGGAATGGGTGAGATGAGGTCGGACTGCATTGCATCAACCATTCTTCAGGTCAAGTTGAGACACATCCCAGAGTCATTGGAAAATCGGCAATGATTGAAGAAAGAGAGAAGAAGGCAAAAGTGCATTCCACTCTCTGACAGTGCGAAAGAAAAAGCGGCTGAAATGCTTATTGAACTTGACAAGTGGCTGTTCAATATGGCATCCATGGTTATTTCGAGCTGTTGAGCATACTTCATCACCCCAGGTCATGTGTCATCCTGGGTCATGATCTAAACGCTTTTCGTCGCGCTTGCTGAAGCATCTGGCCGAGAATCGAACCCGGGCCCTTTTGCATCTTAGTCGACCGCTGCTCGACGACGCCATCACTAGCTTCAGGACAAAGCCAGTCCTCAAACTAGTGGCGTCGTCGAACAGCGTTCGACTCATGCGAAAGGGCCCGGGATCGATTCTCGGTCAGGTCGCAAAATTTGAGTTTGATAGCTATATGTTCGGTTTTGCTTCAGCGGTTGATATCTGACTTGTTAAAAAGTTATTTAGATCGATATAGCACATGGATAACACATGGCTGCCATGCTGAATAGCTGTGACACGCTAAGAAGTAGTGTATTGCCAAAAAGTCGTCAAGGCCTAGAAGATCGTTGGCATTTTACCTTCCGCCTGCCAAAAATTCTGCTCCATCATTGATGCATGATAGATGACCCTTAAAATGCGAAACCCTGGCATGCCACTTTTATGACCTTACCTATACACAGGAGGGAAGGACTCCTTTTGGCAGGCACCTCCTGTTGCCTGCAAAAACATTTTCGCGCGCGGTGTGAGAAATGAGTGCAAATTATTTCAGAGTTTGCTTTGATGATTGTCGCCATTTTCCTCTGCAGCACACGGACGGCGCCAGCAATCCGTAATCAGACCATAACGAGGGTCGTGCGAAATTTCAAGGGACGAATTTCACTCTCTGCAGTCATCATAAGACCATCAGTTTCACTTCCCGGAGACCGAATGGAAAAACTTTCATAGCTGCTGGAAGAAGAAAGGGCCAGGCAGCTCGTTCAGCATCAGCAATGGCAAAAAATTCTGCGACCCGAAAAGCTGCGCGGTGCAGTCTGGCGACTCGGGATTTTTATCGTCGGAGATAGTTGCTATAATAAAGGGCGCTATTTGTTTTAATTAGGGCGGCAAAGGCGGAAGCCTTTTTGCGCGGGAAACCTGCGATGAAAGGGGAAAAGTTTTATAGTTCTTGGCTGACGTTGCCGCATCCAGCATTGGACTTTTTTAATTCAAATTTCAGCCGGTCTTTCGCCGCTCTAACGTCGTGGTGACTCTTGCAGAAGCGTTGCGGCTCTATATGATGGTCAATGCGTTGATGATTAAATCCTTCGATGAAATTCTTAAGACCTGTGAGGTTTCTTACGCACATGTTACGTGTACGAATATATATGGGTGATTTTCGCTTCTTGTTTCGTCGGCTTTGACTTATTTCGGCTCCATCCTCCCTCAACATTTCCAAGTTCCGACCGCCCATCACGAGACTTTCCATGGGGCCGGGGGACTGATACAGAACGCACTGAGGCAGAAGTGGACTGAGGCAAAAGTGGACTGAGGCAAAAGTGGACTGAGGAAGAAGTGGACTGAAGCAGAAGTGGACTGAGGCAGAAGTGGACTGAGGCAGAAGTGGACTGAGGCAGAAGTGGACTGAGGCAGAAGTTGACTGAGGTAGAACTGGACTAAGGCAGAGATTTGGGTGGGGGGAGTTTTACAATGGAGGCATGTAGGTTGTGACTGTCCTAACCAATCCTTACCTAAACCAACCTAACCGGAGAAATGGAAAAAAAACCGCCTCAAAAATGGAAAAATTCCACCTCAGTCTAATTCTGCTTCAGTCCGTTCCATCCCTGTCACCGGACCCTTTCCAATCAGGGCTTCCGCTCATTGAAAAGTGCCAATGTGATGCCCGGATGGGACCTGTTGAAAAACTTTTTAATGAGAAAGTTTGAGGTAACGTTGGTTCTAATCAATCGGTACCCTGATAATGAAACCTGCCGGAATGAAATCGAAGGAACCGAAGCGTGCGTAATGGGCCCGATGCCTTTCATATCCGAAAGTGATTAGGGTCTAAAGGGATACCGATTATTTTAAAAACCCTTCCGCAAGTTGCTGCACCCTTTAATGTGGACAAAGGACATGATTTGACGATTTTGACCAGCTGTTTTGCAATACAATTGTATTTTTCGGTGGTTGCTTTGCTTTGCGGATTTCGATGTTGGATTCGATACCTCAGCATGCGAAATCCACATTGGCTTATAGACGGGCGGGCGGTCTCGGCGATATTCTTGAACATTCGCAAAATGTTTTCCCCCACTTTTGGAGGCGTTGTAATTGATAGATAAACTTATTTTTCTTTCAGAAGAAGATACATGCGACCGACGTTACATGGCTCTGAGTCCGACGAAATATCCTTCAATTATTGAGGTTCCAAGGCATTGGTGAGTTGCACTTTGAGTCTTTCGTCAAGAAATTATATGTTGATCTATTTTTGGGTTCAAAAATACTCGCGTATACTTTTGGAGAAGACTCCAGATATACGCGTTTAGGTGTCTGTACAGGTGGCCCAATATTCTCTGCCATAGCAGGAATAGCATGCTCATTTTTTGTCACTTTTCGTGTAATTTTAATTTAATTTACACACAATACTGCCCCAAATAATTTTGGGGGCAGGGAGCACACCGCTCCAGAGTGTGTGTAAATATGTGTAACTGTCTGCACTTCGCATTGAAAACGCAATGCGAGGTTAAATTTTCAACACACAAGCATTGCATTAGCAAAGTACAGCGTAATGCAGAAATAAACCAAAGTACGAATACAGCATAAAAACCGAGAAAAAACCGTCAATATGTGGCCACACATTGTAGAGCTTTGTGTATGCTGTATATATAATATCAGCTGAAAACGAATATTTTCATTCTTTTTTTCCCGAAGACTCAAAGAGAAGGAAATGCACTGCAGCATGAAAAATTCACCAATTCTAAAACGCTAATTCTAAACTCACCAATCCCAACACGAATCTATCATATAACTAATTTAGAAATAAAAAAAAAAAATTCAACGTTCCAACTCCATTTTCTGTATTATAATATTCTTTTGTACTTGAAAATGCTTTCATTCTTGTTTCGCTGTCAGTCATTTACTGAAATTCTGCTCTGCTATGAAAAAATTATTTGTGTTTTTATCCTATTTCATCACGTGTTGTTTCCTGTACTTTCGGCCTGAAATGTTTACTTTTCTGATATATCTCCTGGATAGGATTTTTGGATGACAGTTGCAAATATTTCCTCCCTTGTTTTGACAACGCTCGAAGTAGCTGCATTGCAATTGCGATCATTCTGCAATTAAAAAAATTGAATTGAATTGAATTGTGTATGCTCATTGGCCTGATGCTGATGCACTCTTGATAAAAAAAAAAAAAAATAACGGGATTGCGCAGCTTATCCGTAAAGTGGTTCAGCATCTGGTTTTTGAAATTCACGCGCATGCAGATGGGCGAAATTTTGTTCTGATGAAGATGAAACCATCACTGCTCAAATGACCAAGCGATATCACAAGTTAGATGATGATTCAAAGTGCGGTCTAAGTGCGCCATCTGCCGAGTATAGGTATACACTTTAACATTTTGAGTGTGCACGTGTGGTTTAAATCCGCTTCTTGGTGGCTCTTCCCTGTTCGGCTGTATACAGGGTTTCCCAAAAAGTCACTTGACAACCCCTGCATTTGCTAGTTTTTAGTCTTCTCTTGTGGGGGCTATTTCTGCAGATTTCAGGTTCAGATTGGGCAGGCTGCCTGCTGCAGGTTTATCCAGCGGAATTGGAACAAATTTCACTCCAAGCTTCTAGAGTTTGTTCAAAACTGTAATGCACTTTTCTGGGGTTGTCAAGTGACTTTTGGGAAACCCTGTATACGGTCAAAATCAACTTCAAAAAACAATGACTTCAGCAACTTGTTCCACTCGCAAGTTGGTCCACAGCTCGTTCAGCGTCCGGCATCTTTAAACACCGACTTGTCTGATCAGCAACCCTCCAACTTTTAACCCTTTCGGTGCCTGCTCGCATCTTTCTAAACGTCATTACAACCAAGGATGCACGCTGAAGCGAACCGGAAAGGTCGCGTCGGCGAAATGGAATTGAGCAGCAAAAAATCCAGCAATATCTTGCCTGACAAAAAATCAATGAAGATCACAGCGAAAGATATTCGGTTCCACAGAAGTTAATGTTTTTTTTTATTTTCCCTTCCATTGACAATTGGCACTTGTATTTCTGCGGAATGAGACGAATGATTCTTGACGCTAACAAAGTGGAAACACTCTCAATTGTTACGAATGTGTATACAGAGAATCTTGATTTCTGACAATAATAGAGGACGAAAACTCGTGGAAAATCAAAAGACCATATTCCACATTACAACTCACCCTCAGGTTCAAATCAATAGCCTATTCGATGGATAGTGATTTGTGTTGTGAAAATTTCATTTCTATGCGCAACGCTTTTATTTCTTTTCCATTATTGCATTGAAAGATGTATCCGTCTGTTGAATTGGCTAATGAGGTGAACCTGAGGGTGAGTTGCAATGGGGAATACAACCATTTGGTGTTGTGTACTGCGACTATAGCACGTTTATATCACGTCTGCCCATTCTGAACGATCGAAGTGTAGAGACCATAGTGAATTTGAGAGAAGAACAGAGCAAAAGAAGGGCTCGAATCAGAGGAAGAGTCCGAAAGCGGATTTCGTATGACAGAATGAAGTGGTGGCTTCAATTTGAAGAGGCACTCGACTTCAGTCAGATTTCTGCGCCTTCTCAACCGTATAGGTACGAGAAAATGTAATGCCTGACTTTCTTTCATTTACGATCGAGCTTTCAAACGGGAAATAATTATTAAACCTGGTGGCACAAAACAAATGGAATTCCTTAAGGAACCCTCTATCCTCAAAGAAGTTTGACATATACTCCTGTGGCCGTTTTACAGTTCCTCACTCTCGGCGCTAAGAAGGTTCTTAACCGACATTTCATTTCATATTTTTCCATTGTTCCAAATGCGAAAAAATGTTTGATGTCTAGCAATAGCCTTTTTACATTATGCAGGTGCCTCTTCCGCGCGCAACAACCACAAACTTATAGAGCAACAGGCAACGAAAACAGTTCAACAGAAATTGAACACTTTGACTCTCTGCACATTGAGATATCTCCTTTCGAATGTCAAATTCCTTGTGGTCACAAGTGCGTGCGGGAACACAAGTACCTATTATCTGACGGATAGACAACTCTTATCCAAATGGAGCGGTATCCTGGATCACGTTTGGATCGATATTGATAAGGCTTTCGTTCTATGAATGCTAAGGATTATTTTGAAGCGCAGAACGTGATATAATGATTCTTTTCACCTGATTTTCATGATGAAATGCGATCCACCAGTACCAATTCAAAATCCCGTTGGTCGATTCAAATTTCAAATTCTTTTCTCTTCTCCTTCTTCCCAATAACGTTTAATCGTGGAACGCCCTGCCAACAAATGACAGAGAGAGAGCAATTTTTTGAAATGCATGGGTTT
>JASGXE010010931.1:0-28122 GCA_030068105.1 Sinentomon sp. SZTP_YWyxl | reverse complement strand
TAGAGGGATTTGAGGATAGTTGGTCATAACAAATGATAACAAATAAAATTACTCCACGGGTAAATTCTGCTGGAGGATGTGATGTGATAGGAGTTATGCTCTATGGCAACAGAACGGGGCACGTGGTCTGCAGCCTGGAATATGATGGACTGAAATGAATTCCGCCTGCATGTGGAACTTTCTTGGCCATGGAATTCTGCCTTATTGTTAATAAGTTACTTTGATGTAGATAGCTGCGTTGCGCAAATGTTGAATGTTGAAGATGGAAATGACTGGGAGAGACGTGAAGGTGACGGTACAAAATGTCCAAGCGAAACACAACGCATGACTGAAATGAAAAAGTTCGGACAGGAAGCTATCGCAGGAATTTGAGATATCATAAAGGACAGAGAATAAAAGCACGAAATTTTCATACCGATCGTCCTCTGATTCCCTTTTACATATCAGTGGACGATGTAAAATGTAAATGTAAAATTACATCAGGGAACGATGTAATTTTACATCAGGGAACAATGTATTTTACATAGCCTCATACACTGGGAGTTCCACCATTGTCTGCTACAATGCAAAAATTCCACAATGGGCTTTTTGTTCGCTTCTTGACCTGCTTCGCAGAGATATTTAAATTAAAGTATTTCTCATTGTAAAATCCAATGCAAAGTAGAATAGAGGGACAATCTGCATTTTCAGAATTCCCGAAATGTCATATTTCGACGTGGACATGCTTCTATTTTTTTCGTTTTTCCAGCTTAAAACTCTGTGTCGAATGAATTTGAGAGTGGGTGATTGTTGGATCAGAGACCAACCGCAACACCCCTGAAATTCAATAGCAAAACACAATATCCTCCCAATGTACAGTGTCTCCCTGTTAAAGTGCGACACCGTTGATGTGACAGAGAGAATCACGTTTGTACGAATAAAGCCAGATGCTTATGGGATTCGATGCAGATCATTTTGTCACTTTTTCTCCTTTACAACTCCGTGTTGCGTTCAGAAACACGGACATGCATGTAGAATCAAAGTCGACAATATTTCAACATTCCTGCACCATCCCATGTCTCTGATTCTGCCGTGCAACTGTTAACTAAATCATGGATGAAAATGTGGTACCCACAAGAAAAAAAAACTAAGTGCATGAGTATGTTTGTTTACGTACCTACTCTCGCCACAGGGAAGAAATTTTATTTTGCCATCGGCCACAAAGATTTCTTCGAAATTTAATGGACTTCGCAGGATCGAGTAGGAAGGCATAAAGGCAAATCGGAGTTAATAAATCTTGACGGAATAAAATATCTCTGAAAAATGTTTGCTTGTCGGAGGTGCACTTAAGTAGACCGTTTTATTCGAGCTATAACTTCGGAAAGACTACAGGTATATACACAATCACACTTATTTATTAATTACACTTATCAGGATTTCTTAATCAGGATTTATACACAATAAATTTCAATACAGGATTTCTAAAATTTCTTTTTAAAATTTCTAAAAGAGAAATTTCTAAAAATTTCTTTTTTAAGAAAGATTTCTAAAAATCTTTTTAAAATTTCTAAAAATTTTTAAAATAATTTCTTCAATACAGAATTTCTTATCAGTATTTATTAATTACACTTAGGTATATACAATTACACTTTCTCCGCCAAAACTCCATGAACGCCACTTCGAACTCAAGACTTCATTGCATGGACAGGCGCCACTTGGAATTGATAGCAACACGCGGCACAAAAAATCGCGGAATTTGTGGAACGGGTGATGCCATACACAAAGCCTGCGGATGGTCCCTGATCTTTTTCGGGATCTCTGAATTTTCCAGAACTCGATTGGATTTTCATTAATGTTCGTAGAGTTTTGCCGGACCTTGTATTTTCGTTGACTGAGAATTCGCTCTGCATCAGCAAGCTGATCAAAGTTTAAAAAATATGGCCAAGAAATTAAAAAAAAAACAACTAATTTGCAATAGGTATCTATCCTTTGCCATCTGTTTTGGACAGACGATCAAAAGAAGTCTGATGCAAAAAATCTGCCCATTCTGACGCGGCTTCAGAAAACTTCCTCCCATGCAGCAAGTTTACTCGCCCTGGAAGTCTCTCAAAACATTGCAGCAAAATCCTCTCACATATTGCCCAGTAAGTTAAAGCGGTACCCAATCAATTAGAGTGGCGATATCCTCTGCCTCTTTTAAGCTCTCCATTTCCTGACAATCACGCCGTATAATATGGTAACGACTGTGGATTATACTCGCGGAATTATGCAGCAAGCTAAACATTTAACTGTTACGGGGGAGTACGTTACTCATTTCAGAGAGGATAGGTGCCTTGTTCGTCTTCGTTGTTCAGGGACCACCTTTTTACCAACACGAAGTTTGCTTTGAAATCAGCGAATGAAAGGAAAGCAAAATATTGGCAATTTATAGCAACATGCAGTGCACTATTACGTCACTGCGAGTGGGTATTATGTCACTAGCTAGCGCCCTATGGAAAATATGCGATGGCATCTACCAATTGGTGAAAATGCTCCACTGTCATTTTTGGTAAAAATTATTCAAAACTGCATGCAATTTTTAAATTGACTCTGTTCCAGCGGAAATTCATTGGAATTTTTCACTATTCTAATCTGTACTGTGTGAGAGCGTCATTGCTGCCGAACTGAGATGAGACATTGTTAATGCTTGTTTTTATCACTTCCACAGTGTTGCTGAAACCTATAGGGACATAATTTTCAGAATAGCCAAAAGCAATATAACAGGCCGACAAAATTCCTTAATGGTCAGTCGCTGAACTCCACACACTTCTTTTCCCTCCGATAACGTTGATTCCTGAACGGATCATATCTTGATCAATACGAACAATCGAAACTTAGCGCAAATGTGTTCGGTTACTTTTGCTACACACAGTATTTAGAAACTCATTTCGTCACATTTGCAGGTGAATTAGGAGAGATTATGAAGCCATGAACCATCTCCCATCGCATAACTCATTTGGGTCACAGGACAAAAAATAACCAAAGTGATATCACGAACTTCACATTTTTAGAAGGTTTACGTATACCTATCAGCCAGTAACAGGGTATCTTATTTTTTCACGTCGATAAAAAAGCGCAAGTTTAGAGTCATTTATGAGTTCCGTTATCAGCAAATCATTAATCTGTTCAATTTCTTGATGTTTAGATGGTCCAATTTTATCGCGAAAGAGGGAGAGGGAGCAACAGTTCTGTTGCAGCGCAAATAGGCCTATAAGTGGCCCCATCGAAACCCCATGGACCACACAGCAGACCGCGGGCACATATCAAACTGGGCGTAGTATTGCATTCCTGAATGATTGCTGGTTGTCTCCCATGACTTATTCCAATTTTGAGCAGCTCCAAAAATCCACCTGCGGTCCCATTTGGCAACATATAGGCCTACACGTATAAGACTAGTTGCAGAAATTTTGAGTTACTTTTTCTGAAAAAGATTGCACACGAACCTTTCCTGCTGGAATGTCACTTTCAAGCCAAACTGCTTCGTATGGCCCTCACTTGGTTCCATGCCTATTTTCAATCGATAATAAAACGATAATAACAAGAAAACGAAATGATTTTTCCATCAGACCGCGGCAGCAGTACAATATGACGAACGCGACGTCTTTAGTTGGTACCCGTAGTCTCTTCGCTTCGCCCAGAACTTCTCTGCAGGAAGAGCTCGTTAAGAACCTGATTGACTGCCGACACCCATGGGAATGAAGCTGCGGGCTTCCCTATAGTTTGCCCGATTCTTTCTCAAACTTGCAGAACTTTTGTGCAGTTCTTTTCCTCAACGGAAACACGAGTTAGAGCTATGTAAACCTTTATAGAAACTTATAAAATACCTAAGAGCTGCTTTGAGGACTGCATTGACTCTTGCCCAACACAGAGCGGAAAAAAGGATAAAACACGGGCCATAAAAGCGTAATCCATGAGGGCGTATGGTAGCCTTTCAAGGTTGTAAAGGTGAAGTCATACCTACAAACTGTTTGCCTGTGGTCTCCCTTCTGCTTTCTTCAAATTTCTATGTGGGCACTTAATATAATCACGCAACTAAAACACATTTCACGTAACAAGAGACTTTCTTTTCATGTGATTGTTTTTTGGTAGCAGATTTTACCACAACCTGTTAGACGCCACATCTTGTGTGATATAGTGCCAATGAAAGTAAAGGCGAGTGGGCCATGGGCAACAGAATTTATATAGGGTGTCAAGAAAAATGAACAGAAGGGTTATTTTTGGCATCTGCAGGGTCTGCAAAAAGTGGGGGAATTTTTTCGGACGACTTGTGGGACTACATACCGAAAACTAGCATGAAACCCACTTCCGCGTCGCTTTGGTGACACAAAAAATGAACCTTAAGACAATGGGCTAAAATTGAATCTGGCAAAGAAAACATTACGAGCTGTGTAAAGTGAGCCCTCCACGCCATCTCTTCGTGTTCTACTTTATGTTAGGGCTTTTGTGCTCCACTTCAAAGTTAGTTTTCGGCGAATATAAAACCAACCAGTAAGACTGCGCACGAAAAACCGAGCGTGAGAAAACCTATGGGAGTAAATGCAGTCCATTTCTGCCGGTGAAAGTCTTGTGCAGAATTCGTTTTTTTTGTCAGCTGCGCGCGATGGTGACGCAGTGCGATGGTGGTATCTTTTGAAGGCGAAGCAATTGAGCCAGCAACAAAATTGAAAGAATCAGGGCCAATCTGACTGAGCCGATTTTTTAAACGAACCCCATTTTTAGGCCGCGGATTCTTTTTCTTTTGCATGCGAAATTGCATTAAAAAGAATCGGCGGCCAAGGCAATCCTGCTCTATGCCAATGTTGATAGCGTCACTGCACTCATCTGTAATGGGCGTACATAGGTACAATGCGTGCACAATGAGCAGAACTCCAGCCCCAGTTCTTCAATCAAGTTTCCGGCTCAACGTCGGGAGATGGGAGTCGTTAGATGGCTTACGAAAGCACTGTTGTTTGCGCCTAACTAAAATAAGTGCTATGCAACACACATCACACCAAAGCAGAACTGTAATGCATAGCAGTTTCGCAATGGGAAAGCGCGGTGAAATGGAGCGATTTGTTCCGGATTTTTAAACCGCTTGTACTCGTAGTTGTTTTTATTCAGGCTTTTATAAATTTTAGGCTTTTTACAAAAGGCAGTCGCCCTTGAAGGCGAGCCTGATGGATCAAATTCATGTCAATGAAGATGAAAATGAGCATTTCTTATCTCATTGATATACGAATTCCATATTCGATCTCCAGATGAAAAAACATTTCCCGGGGTAGTCCTGTCCCAAGGGGCAGGGACCCTCACCACACTGGGAAGGCAGAATTTCCTGCAAAGTGTTACCGTCGGAAGCAAGAGAACGTCAAGTGTGACGGCAATGTTGCGTGAACTGAATATGCAGACTCTTACGGCGAGACGTCAGTTCCACTACTTGAACTTATTGCGGGAGATTGTTTTAAATGAGCTTGATTCCCCCTAATGTTATTCCATTAAATGCGTTCAACGTATGACTGATAATTAGTTGAGATTTGTGCCACCCCTCTGCGGAATGCACTGTGCAATTCCTTCTTCCTTCGTACCATCACTGAATGGAATGCCAACCCAAGGACTCCCCATGATATACGCAACGCAATCCCTCATTTCTCGCGTAATGGACGGCTAAAAATCCTGTAACATACTTTGCTGTTGATCGATTTTGTTTTCTGAAATGTGTTTACGAACTCCGTCTGCCGCTGACTTTTAACGTCTTCTATTTCATGTCCATCCTGCAGCGCAATTCGGTATTTTGAATGCGATCATAATAAAATAATAATCTCCAGACATTTTGTGGCACCATTGCCTCATAATTACAACATTGCTTTGCTGGGCCACAAATAAGGAGAAACCAGTGCTTAAGTGCTTAAAATTCTTTCATCTTCTTGCTTATTTCAGGTTTCTCTCCGTTCGATCTGATGCTTTTCGGATCATCAACAACAAGTTCAACAAGCGTCTCGACAGGAGAGGCGCATCGCATACACTACTACCACACCACCAAGGCTCCAATTTGAATCCTGTTTTCGATGTGTCAATTAAAAGGAATGTGTCGGCGTTGGCAGGGAAGACGGCCTATCTCACCTGCCGAATCATCCACCTTGGAAATAGAACGGTTAGTTGGTTTGGGGTGACTTATCTGAATGGGAGAAATTTTACACGCATAAAACTGCACAGACTTTACAAAAAAGGTCACACACATCTTTGGAGATATGGGACAACTTTAACAGAACTTTAAATGATTAGTGACTTAGGATATCTAGAACTTTGTTCGACGTCTGCTGCCACCTCCCATCTGAGTTGTCCCATCAGAGTTATCCCATAATTTGAGTTGTTGCATCTGAGTTGGGCCATCTGGGTTGTCCCATATCATCTGCGTTGTCCATCTGAGTTGTCCCATCTGCGTTGTCTATCATAGAGTTGTCCCATTTGAGTTGTCCCTGAGTTGTCCCTGAGTTGTCCCATCTGAGTTGTCTCATCTGAGTTGTCCCACGCATATAAGTTGTCCATTTGAGTTGTCCTATCTGAGTTGTCCCATCTGTCGTTTAGTCTTGAATCTATTGTGATCAAGCGAAGGAAACACACAGTTGTCACTTATTAATTTGCTCACTGCAGTTTGCTTTACAATTATCGCTCCTTAGCCGATGGCTATTCGAAATTGGAACATAACCCGTTGCGTTTGAAACATTCTCACACCTTGGAAAAAATCTTCTTTTTCCCAGTGCAAAGTTTGAGATGTTGTCTCAGGATGGGGTTGTGTTGTGCACATTTCTTTCAATGTTCAGTCACCATTTGTTCGATTCATATTTTGAGTAGGCACCCACTCGCAAGTACTTTCGCACTGCTGGCAAGTACTTTCGTCGATGTTCGACAATGGAGGCAAAGTTTCCCGACCCTCCGACCACATATTCCACATTAAAACGTGGACTGAAATTTATTCGCATTATGCATAGTGAAACGCAGGGGGTTTATACGTTCGGCTTTACAGGAGAGACTACGAACATATCAGATGATGCCTTGGCTTTTATTTCGCTTCCGTGAATAATAATATAGTCAGACCGGCAGAAGAGCAGTGCAGTCAGTAGGAATGGCATAGTTATGTGACTGTGACTGGAGTTCTGGCAACTAAAACACTGGCGAAAAGAAATGACAGACGGGAAGCTCCAGAATGCCGAAATTCCAAACCCCAGTCTCTTCTTCCTTGATGCAAAAGCATGGGCGTAACCTGGGTTCAAATTGGAGAGGTGCGCCAAAAGACGCACACTGGGGTCAAAAATGGACTTGTTATTCGAGTATTGTTCCGGAAATCTTGAAGACACAGATTTTCGGTCTTAGAAGAGCAACGTTGCAGGGAATGCTGTCCCAACTGACTGACCCCACACGTATTTGGCCATGGAATAACATGTTTGGAGACAATTCTAATTTTCATGTTTTCTGGGACAACTGAAACCGTCGGTTCAAGGGTTCGGTGAAATGTTTCCCCGCATCTTGTCAGTATCTAAACGCCGAGGGTGTGCGAGTATAGACAGTGTGGTCGTATGCAGGTCACGTAGAAGATTGCTGCAAGGAGAACTCAGCCGAAAGGGAGCACTAAATCCGCGTCGAGCTGACTGGGTCCTACCGCAAGAATTACCCAAACACCGAAGATAACAAGTAGACGAAATGTGAGAGCACGCGCACTGAAATTCATGCAGACGCACAGTCAGGCAGTCAGGCGTCAGTGGCAAACCGTCCATTAAGAAACATTCAGCGAGCTCGGCGATAGCATTTTAAAGTGCAGCGAAATAACGCGATCTTTCCGGTCGGATTGGTTTTTCACGTCAGCGAAATTTGCAACCCTTCAGTCATCAGAGCGGGATGGAGGATGTTTTGTCAGAGCCCGTGGAGGATAAAGTCGAGGAACTTGATGCCAACGTCCTCACGTGAGGCCAAAATGCCACCTCGCGCAACAGATTCCAAATTGCATTTGTCTACGGCCTTGTGCTGACAACGATCACAGCGCCAGCTGCAAGCAGAGAGCTTCAAGTAAAATCCGCATGCTGACAACGATCGCAGCGCCAGCCGCAAGCAGAGAGCTTCAAGTAAAATCCGCATGCTGACAACGATCGCAGCGACAGCCACAAGCAGAGAGCTTCAAGTAAAATCCGCATGCTGACAACGATCGCAGCGCCAGCCACAAGCAGAGAGCTTCAAGTAAAATCCGCATGCTGACAACGATCGCAGCGCCAGCCACAAGCAGAGAGCTTCAAGTAAAATCCGCATGCTGACAACGATCGCAGCGCCAGCCACAAGCAGAGAGCTTCAAGTAAAATCCGCAGTGAGCAATTATGCGAGCAATTTACTCTCGTTAAATAGAGTGAATGGCCAGACAGACAGAGCGTGTTCGAGCAATTGGAGATGTGGTCCATAAAACCAAGAGAAGGGAAAAAAGCATTTACCACGCTGTCCCTTTGTTTGGCTTACTTCTTATTTGATCACCAATACCGGTAGAAATAGCGGCGATGCTGTTCACCGAGAAATGAAAACGACACAAACCAAGTTCCGAACTGTGTGGTGTGGCGCCTGGAGGAGAAATCATTGTTTTCAAGCCATCACCGTGAGGCCTCTTGATCCGCCTGAATTCCAGGAATGGGAAGTGGGGTGCCAGCTTCCTTCACGCTATACAACCTTCGAAGTGGTTAGAATGCACCTTTGCATAAAGCCTCCTCGAAATAGAATCATCGCAATAAGCATTATAGCGCATTTTGTTTCACGATATCTGGTATCATCGGGCGAATTCCCAATTGTATAGACGCGCATCCCTTATTATTGTAACAACCTGGCAAAATTGCTAACTTACCTAAGTGCGGAGACGTGGAAATAGGCAGCTGCCGGCGCCTGAAGCCATACAGAGAGATAGAGGTCTTGGCATAGGAATACTGCGTGGGTCGGCATTTCCGATAGGACTGGTGATGCTCGCAGGAGTGCGGTATTTGAGATTAAGTCGGTGCGCAGTTGAGGATGCATATTCTAATTTAGGTTTCAAAGTGGAATCCTAACCGTAAATTTAGCTTTCTGACGCTGGTCACGCGGTCGAGAGAAAACAGAACTGACCTTATTAATTAATGGACCCTTTCAAAAGTGTTTTGCCCCTGGCTGAATAAATTATTATAGTCGAACTATAGGAATTACTAAACCGTAGTGGTCACTGACTGGTCCTCCTAGATTTCAAACGCACAACGAGGAAAGCAATTAAGTACCAAGGGAATGTGTTATTTTCGAATTATTTGGAGCAGGGTGTCGTAAGAAAGTTCGTACATATCAGGAAGATTACGAAAAATGAGACTTTTCGCGGCAATGACCGCTGGACAATGACCGCTGGACAATGATCGCTGGACAATGACCGCTGGACAATGACCGCTGGACAATGACCGCTGGACAATGACCGCTGGACAATGGCCGCTGGTCAATGACCGCCGGACAATGACCGCTGGACAATGACCGCTGGACAATGACCGCTGGACAAAGACAGCTGGACAATGACCGCTGGACAATGGCCGCTGGACAATGGCCGCTGGACAATGACCGCTGGACAATGACCGCTGGACAATGACATCTGGACAATCACCGCTGGACAATGACCGCTGGACAATGACCGCGCGCTGGACAATGACAGCTGGACAATCACCGCTGGATAATGACCGCTGGACAATGACTTCAAAAATCTGGAGAAGATATTCCGCCGTATTCCGCATTGCAACCCACCCTCAGGTTCAACTCAATTACCAGAAGTGTCTGAAGCCAATTGCTTTTCAATGATGAAATGTTGTACTTACACAGAAATCAGAGCAAATTGATCAATATTGGCATGATGTAGCATTGGCATTAATTATTCGTCACATGTGAAGCAAATTATGGTTGCAGTTCGGAATACCTGCCGAAATTTGAAAAAAGCTGAACTGGACGAGTTTTCACACACGCTCAAGTATAGCCAAAATAGGATAGGAAGATGAGGACGATGTTGATAGGGTAGGATAGATAAGGAAAGGTGTGTTAGGATAGGTTATGTTGGGTTAGGTCAGGTTTCGTTTGGTTTAGTCAGCTTTAAGTATATCAGAGAGCAATGGTGATAACTCGTTCAGTTCAATGTCGGCAGGTATTCCGAACTGTTACCCAAATAATTGTGGTCTATGCAACGTTTTTGTGCCCACGTGTGTTTTCCCATCAGACGTTACATTTTTAAAAGGTTGATGTTATATTTTTGCTAATTTTTTCTAAATATAACAGGTTTCGTGGATAAGACACAGGGACATTCATTTACTGACAGTTGGCCGGTATACCTACACAAGCGATCAAAGGTTCCAATGCGTTCATTCAAAGTGAGTCTATCTGTGGTATCTTTTCATATTTGAAAAATCTTTTTGTTCATGGGCAATGTTTTTGACGAATTGTTTTTCAAAAAAATATATTTTCTATATATGAAATAAAAAAAATTTGCATTTTTTTCGATGTGAAGTTTTCGTCGAATCAGTTTATAGCTCAAGTTCAAAATGTATAGCAGTTCAGAAGTTAAAAGATTGCAGTTATTATAGGCTTTTTTTTAACTGAGCATTGAGATCTAGTCCTTTGGGAGGAGGGGGCACCTCACACGGATGCACCACGATTTGATTTGAATCCGCGCAGGTCTAATGCCTGTGTCACGGTGGGATTTTCCAATTCCGACATTGTCGTTGGAAATCGATAGCAAGCAGCATCCAAATGCAATCGGCCACTAATTAATGTTCAAAACGCATGCTTTGAAAGCATTCCGTCATCACAGGAAGTTTACACGCTAAAGGCGGCGCAAGACGCTGCGTTTCTGCAATCGAACTGTCTGACCTGATTCATTTGGTGCGGATCGCTCTTTTCCGCTCGCTTTGCCGCAACATCCAATGACTGCAAACCAACCCGTGCAGCGCACCAGCTCTCGAGCAGCAAGCATCAAACACATGAATGCGCCTCGGCAGAAGAGGGGTTGGGTTGTGGAGCGGTACCGTATCCCCGCCGCGTTGTCGCGTTGTCGTCATTGTTGCGTAGCATTGTTGAAACAATGGTGCAACAATAGAGGTGCCGCAGCATTGTTGAGCAGTGACTCGCGAGAGACAGCAGTGACAGTACTGCCTGCATGAACAGAAGAGCGCGGAGCAGGTGTGTCGCTCTTGCTCTGAAGTTTGTGATGTCAGTTTTTTGTAACTGGAATGCTTTCCAAAGACTTTCCAAAGAATTTTTCAGTGCCCAGGTTGGCGCAGGCGCCATTAAGAGAAAATTTAGGGGACAAGGGGTTGACCCCAAGCGAAAAAATGCCAAGCCTTATGACCCCATTCAAAGTACGAACCGATGCTTTCAAAGCATGCGTTTTGAACATTAATTAGTGCGATGGGAGGGGTGTCAAGGGGTTGGCCCGAAACGAAAAAAATAATCAACGAAAAAATGTCAAGCCCAATGAGCCCATTCAAAATACGAACTGATGGCATTGTCAATTGGCCTGGACCAAGCATTCGGGCCAGGCCAGTTGCACTTTGCACATTCAAGCTGGAATGTTTTCGAGTTCGAATTTTCGTATTAAACGCCACGTTGTGGTGAAGTGGATGGCACATTCGTGTTGCGCCGGCAATCCCAGTTTTTTGGAATAAGGCCCATGTGCTTAGTCGTGTTTGCACGAATCGGGCCAGTGGGCCCGAAGGGGCCACTAGTGCTCAATAAACGTCCGGTGCAGGCAAAGAATGACCCCAATTTCTGGCAGTTGAAACTTTTTCTTTTACTTGCTTCGGTTTATGGGGAAAACGAATAGAAGAATCGCGTGGTTTTCCTCCCAAATCATTGCTCTTTCGACAAAATAACAACTGTTATTAATAACTGTTATTGATTTTGAAAAATGTGCCCTGTACGAATTTGGCAAAAGCAGTCCCCATTGTTCACAAAATACAGATCATTGCAAAAAATTATATCGTGAGTGTGTGTGACATATGGAAAGAAGAACCTTTATTGACTGCGCAGTTTGAAGGCAATGACATTCCACTTTGACGCAGCAGACAAATCCAAAATTGTCCCGTTGCCATGCGAAATCCAATTCACTTTAACAACGCGACAACATGACTTGCTGCCGTTGTGCTTATTGCGGTCACAAGAGAACCTCATTGGGCAGCCTGTATTATGAAATCCAACGAATAGGCAGTCGTTGTACATATCCTTGCAGAATCCTGATTTTCTCGGAGATTAGCGACCAGGGCAGCGGGGACGGGCGTCTTGCAACAGTTTCCTCCATTGGAGCGATCGCACAATGCAAACAACATTCTGCTTCTATTTTGAACTTGAAAGTTCAATGGAAATAGAATAATAGATATACGGACTTCTCAAAAGTCCTCGAACATAGGCGATATTTTAAACTACTGGTTAACACAGGGGTCATCTAATTTCAACAGGCATTGGTGCACCTTCACGCCTCACGCGAGTCTCATGATGTTTTGCGGCGCATGCTGCCATTGATTCTAAATGGCGCCTATGAGTTAATAATGAACTCCTCTACGTTCGAGGACTTTTGATAACTCGACAGCGCACTCGGACCAACGGCTTTCATTTTAATGTCTCAAGTGTTTTTTCTTTTATTCAGAGAATCACAAGAGTGGACACTAAAAGTGAACTATCCTCAGAAGAGGGACTCAGGGATCTACGAATGTCAGATATCGACAACACCACCTTCCGGAATGCGTTTTTATCTGAACGTTGCAGGTTTGTTTTGTTCATTTTACGCACATTTCTGTTAATTAACTCATGTATCTACCATGCGGCGTGTTGGTCGTATTGATGATACGACCAACACGCCGCATGGACTTTTCTGATGACTTGATCACCGAGGTGCATGACTTCTTGGTGGATTTTCCGCGATGTCACGATTGACCCTTGACCTCTGCATGAAGAATGAACCACCAGAAATATCGTCGATCTCAAAATAAAAAAAGACTTTATTTCACAAAAATGAGCGGCCTTAGCATATGCTAATCATGCGGGCAAATTATGCACATACACATTGAAAAGGAAAGAATGGCAAAAAATCCAAACACAATAAGAAAAAACAAAGGGCATTCAAACACAACATATACCTACACACGAAATCTAGTCAAAGAGTCGAAAATATTACTCAGCATCAATGAGAACCAATTCAACATTGAAAAAGTCGCACACATGAAATGCTACCTTACATGAAGGTCCGATGATCACCACAGCGACAAACGAAACAACGAATGAATTGTTGATGGCAGGAACAATGCCAGGAACAGGAATGCGTATTGTTCCTGTTCCTGGCATTACGGAACAGGAACAATACGCATTCAAAGAATGCGTATTGAATGATGGATTCAATCAATCATTGAATCCATCATGATTGATGGATTCAATGATGATTGAATGAATAGTGAGATCAAAAGTGGAAGGAAGTAGAGTGATGGCATTTTTCAAATTCAAAATTAAAGTAAAATATCCCCCTATTCTTCCAGATTAAGGCCGGAGAGATCTCTGTTGCTTGTTTCAAAACCACCGGAGATAGTTGAGGATATTACCGATCCCTTCCCCCCGAAAACGTGGATATCCGCAACTTTCACCGGTGGTTTTAAAAAAAGCATCGGAGATCTCTCCGGCCTAAAATAACTGTTATCAATGTCAAATTATTCATCAAACTATTTCTTTTTGCGCGCGAACGACGATCCCGTTCCAGCAGCGTTTTCAGCACGTTTAAACCACAGAAAAATGCCACTCAAGTTCCACTGTCCTGCAACGTTGCTGCCACGTGAATGTTTCCACGAAGTCGAAATGTGATTTCCCGATCTTTTCTGCCACGTGCATGCCAGAATTTCCTGGAACCATAAAGCACAGACGCAATCAAATGTCACCGTACCCCAACATTTACGCCACTCCAACAAAAGCTGATGTAGGTTGCAGAGGACCAACTGAATTATTCTTCCACCAGGAATCTGCGAATCCATGTTTTAAAACTATGGCCTGCAATGAGATTTGCAGACGAAGCTGTCAGTATGGCGCCTCACGCTTGCAATCAGCTAACCATATGGGAATGCATTATGCAATTATTATTTACGCTAAAATTTGCTTTAAAATATAGCTAACTCGTTTGCCGGGATAATTGGTTAGTTTCTGTTGGGGGAAGGTCTACACGTATAGCAGAGAAGAAATTTGTTGGCAATTTTGCCAAAGTGCCCCGAAGGAGAGCGAATCTTCAGTGACGCAATGAAGATTGGAGTTTAAGGGGGGCAAAAACACTCCGAAAATAAAAAAGAAGTCCACCACGCAGAATTTTATTTTTGGCCAGTTGTAACAATTGAGTTCTCCGCAGAAGTTTGAACAGTGATTTTGACAAACTTACGAATGATTTTTTTACAGCTGGAGAAACAGAATTTTTGGAGTTTCGGCTAATTTCTGGGGACAATTTTTCTGAGGGTTTGGATTTTCCCAACGAGGGATCGGTAAAGCTAGCGACGGACACCTTTGAGTGTTGGTGCGGATTTTATTTCCAGAAAAAACTTTATGATTTATGGGACGCATTCCCCTGTCTCCCCTCAGTTTGCGCCGACGCATGTGCAAAATTTAGGGCGAAGATAAAATCAGAGCGCAGAGCGAAGGATAATCTCAAACGAATGGCTATCTGCCTGGAGTGCACCGACATGTCGCGGTTATTAGATTAAAAATAACTCAAGCATCCGCGCCCATCACCACGTCCATAGCATGTCTCCATTATGTTTTTTAATTCTGATCTGAGCTACGTTTCGCCGCAACGGACAGAATATCAATTAATTTTCACAAGGTTATTACCCACTCTGCCAGGCGATTCTGCTCTCATGGAAATGTATAGGCAAATATCCAGTTAGGCCGGAATCAGAGCTACTATAGGTCTATGTTTTTACACGTTGTGGAGTAGACAATAATATCCATGGCTGACATGCAAGGGTTCCCTACCTAGAGAATAAGAATAGCCTATAGGAATATTTAAAATTGTTGGAATGGAATTTTACATGCGCAAATGGGATTAGCCTAAATTAATATCACTTTTGGTAAATCTGCAAAAAGTGTGTGTCACTCGCGAATTGTTTGCTTCAGGGGGTTCGACATTAAGCAAATTTCTCCACGATCTTTTGATCCTATCCTGATGGGATGTACGAGAATACTGTTGGGGTTTTCCAGAGAAACACCGACAAACGCATACCTGTGAGTCCTATACCCATGGGAATCAAACTCATTCAGTGACGGAATATGATCATATCCCCATTCCCCGAGGATATGGCCCCCAAACTCCCCAAAATGGGCCCAAATTTGGGCATATTTTTAGGAGACTGGGATCTAGCATCAGAGAGTGGGAGTCGGAGTGAATTTTATCATGGGAGTGCCGTTTTGTAGTTACTTTGTTCAGGTGAACTCGCATGCAAAAAATGGGATCTAGACGGATTACATTTTGTAACTGAACATTTTGATTTGTATGGGCGTTGCATTTGCCGGTGTATCCAGTGACGCCCTGTTTTCTCGTGTCGGACGAGACAAAATCGAATTAATCTTCGTCCTGTTACAAACAAGATAAGTTAAAACGGAATTAATACAGTGCCTCCTGCAACACTGGGGTGTTGTAGGAGGCACTGATGAATCTCGCTCCTTCTGGGTATAGCTTCAACAAACGAGGCAAGCCCTGCGATAGAATTACTTTTCGCATATACATGTTAAAAATCGCGACTGCTCAGATTTTATCAAACAGTCCATGCCACAAAAATAAAAAACAGAAAGCAAAAAAAGTTTCGGAGTCAACAGTTGAATGGGAAAAAGACATGGATGCGAATATTCCGTCACAACACTATACAAAATCGGAGAGGTCACAATAAAGATATTTCGATTCCCTCCTTCCTTGCCACAAACGGCTTCAAATTAGCGAAGCAAATACTCGTATGCTTGCCAGTTTTGCAACCAATGTTGATGGCAAGTTATCTAATCAGAAGAGGTACCTATTGGTTTCAAATTGGAATAATGCGGGATAATCGAAATTCGTCATTGGTGTAACCCCTCAGCAAAAAAACAAAATAATGAAATCTTCGAGGAGAGGTTTTTTCGTTCACCGAAATACGGAGGGCATTCAAAAAGTTTTGAGCCTGAGATGTAATGATGCACTTCTATGTAATTTTGATGCCTTGGCATCAAAATTTGGTTCATTTTAGAAATGTGTAAAAAATTACAGGTATATCCATTATTGGTTTTTTATTTTATGGCCATTTCAAAAAGAGCTCCGCACAACAGTCAGAAACAGGCAAAACTGGTGAAAGTGAAAAACATCTGTTTCGTCGAAAGGTGCATTTTGGTCGAATTTTGAAACTGCAATTGGTGTTGAAAACTTTTGAACACACTCGGAAAGTGGGGAGAATTCCAGGTGATCATCTCTTGGTCAGTGATGGGTGCCAAGGCAAGATTCACCTCCAACCATTGACCAACAGTGCACCTTCGATAAAACTGATGTTTTTCATATTCGCCAGTTTTGTCTGTTTCTGACTGTTGTGGAGCTCTTTTTGAAATGGCCATAAAATAAAAAATCAACAACGGATCAACCTGAAAATTTTTACACATTTCTATAATGAACCAAATTTTGATGCCAAGGCATCAAAATTACATAGAAGTGCATTATTCCATCTCAGGCTCAAAACTTTTTGAATGTGGGGTTGCAATTTGCATGAAGGGAGAACGCAATTTCTGCAACAGCAACACCCCAGAACGAACTTCCTCTCTCTCCATTTCTCTCTCTCTCTCTCTCTCTCTCTCTCTCTCTTCTCTTCGCACTCTCTCTCTCTCTTCCCTCTCTCTCTCTCTCTCTCTCTCTCTCTCTCTCTCTCAAGTTGAACTGCGGCAAAAATATGCATTGCATCACGCTTCTCAGAAACAGCTTATGGTAAACTATTTGGCAGCAAATTACATTATCATTACATTGTAATGCTGCAATTTTATGAGCTTTGTTTCTTCTAGAACCAGTGACAAGGATGTTGGGCGGTGAGGAGATATTCATCGATAAAGGAAGTACAATCAATTTGACCTGTGTGCTTGAATTCGCATTGGCACCGCCATCTGTTGTTACCTGGAATCACAATAACAGGGTAAGAGTGCGGGTGTTAAAGCTTTTATTGATTGGTGAACGATGATTCGCGTTTTTCGGTGTCGTCTGATAAGTTACTCGAATTGTTAAAAAAAAAAATTAACATTGCACATGCTTAAAAAAGAATGGCCGGTGTGGTACCTACTTTCGAATTATTTCTAAATTGTTTCTGAACTCAAAAATTTCTATACTTATACGAATTGTTTCCACAAGGGATCGGTCCTTTTTCCCGTCAGCAACTTATAGGGACAATCCGCAATCTCTATTTGCATGTCGAAAGTGCACGGATATAGTTTGAGTTTTGCCGAATGACCTTTGTTTTATCTTCGTTTCAACAAATGTTTCTCGATACCGGTGCTCGTTTCCAGTGACGTGACGCGGGAAAGCAAGAAAGTGTGGAGGACGCAATTTCATATTTGCAGTCGAAAATACGTAAGACCTTTATCATAGCCTAGTTCATATAAAATTGTGATCGTGTTCACAAACACTGAGCGGCTGCAATTTTAAAACAGGTGAGCGTAAACAGAATTTAAAGTCCTTAACCTGCAACGGGCAATACAATTAAGGTATAATCGGCAGGCTAATAAAACAAGACCTTTTATTAAATTGAAATTATTTCATATGGATTTCGCTGCAAGCAATTTTACCGACATTATTTATTATTATTATTTTTTAAGACAAATACTGCCGCAAATGAAATGGCGACAGGAAGGACAAACACAAGCTCAATGCAGGAAAGGAAAACTTATCTACGAGCACAAACGTCAATTGCTTGAGAAAAATTCAGAAAGAAAATACCATCATCAAATGCAACAAACTAATCAATTATACGAAACGAAAGGTCATGGGTGGGTTGTGACGCCTAGGGACTTGCGTGCGCGGCAAATGTGCGATGAACGATACATTGCAAATACTTTTATAGCGTAAAGAAAAACATCACGAGAATGCATCATCCATGCGAAATTCTAATGTGACAACTTATTTCCGACGGGAACAGCTTGATCCATGCACATGACGACCGCCTGCTTTTCGGCCATGCTATTGCCTCGATATGCTTCCTTACACACTGAGACCATTCCTGTGTGCATGATAATTTAATTTCTGCCTTTTGCTCAGGAATGCATGGAGAAAATGAGGGAGTATTCGCGCAGAAGTTCTATTTCTCTTTGATGTGTGATACATGCATGGGGTCTGAAAGAGAGAGCTGAAGGTTTCCGCCTCTGGGCTGTTGGAAACCCAGGAACTTGGTCACCTTCACCAGCATCCGGGATGCAGCTGAGAAAAGTGCACGGCATATAGGGTCAGAGAAAGAGAGAGTGCGACATCACATGTGTATTGTACGTATTATAGGACGCTGAAATTACGCACTCATGTTTTATTCATGAAGAGTTATAATGTATAACGATATTAAGCAGTATGAATGTGAACGTTGTACTTTTGTTCCTCATCTAACCTTTAGGCGCTATGTGCATCAAACTGCCTGTCTGTCCAGTTGGGTGCGGTGCGGCCCAAATTTGGGCCGCCAACATGACAATAAGGGTCGCGATCACTGTCACTTGTGGCATGCAAAAAACGTATTCCTCTAACTTGATAAAATAAAAAGTATTGTCATAAAAAAGCTTCAAGACGGAAAATGCGAATGAGCAGTATAAAAGCACAGTCTTCCTCTACAGCGGAAGATTTTGCAATATTAAGTGGCCAAATGAAGCATAAATTGATTGATTGGTTTCTATATTTTTGGAGTTTCCTCCTTTCAATAATTTCAGACAAAAGCTACATGGTAAATGGCCGAGAAAAAAACTATAAAATCAACTAAAAGCATTATGCAACAAATTATGCATGTTGAAACAAGTTCAGCTGAGGCCATATGGTTATCATCCATGTGGTGTATCACAAAACCAACCTTAAGATAGTAGTAAGGGGTTCTGGGGCAGATTCGAGCAAAGGAAATCCCGCAGTCTTCGCTGAAAAACAGGAATCCTCAATGGCGGGTCAAAATAACCAACCTTAGGTAGCGGATTCGAAACCCAAGTGATGTTGGATAACTGCTGAAGAAAAGGAAAACAACCCTTGAACTGGAGTGTCCATACCTCCCCTGAATGATCAACGCCCCGAACCCTCATTGTGATCATCAGCTATCTCGACCCGTGAAGGTTTCTGCATTTCTTTTTGGCAGGCCTCAAAATCAACACAACATGTCAATGTCGAATTGCCACAAATTAATGACATCAGTGTAGGCATGTCTTTCCGCAGCCAGTCAGAAACAGAATGCCTTAAATCAGCAGCATATTCGTGTGGTATTCGAGGCTCGTAGAGCGTCGTGGCGTCGCATTTCCACGACCTTTCCGAATTCCCTTCACGCCAGACTGAGCCACAAATCTTTCGCTTTGTTGTTCGCTCTGCTTGCTTGTGGCGCTTCGCATCTCAACTTCTTAATTTCAAACCATTTAAAATTCGGTATTATAATTTTATTTACGGCTGAAAACATTTAAGTTTCTCTACACCTAGAACATATCTACACACATTCCTGGGTCGAATGGCCATAGCGCAGTTACGTGCAGCAACAGACGCTGCATGCGACAGAGGCACCGATGCGTGAAAACTGTTTCGGCTGCTTTGCTGACCTTCGCCGAAATGGCAAGAAGAAGCAGATTGTCGTTTATAGGTACAGGTCATAGCAGCGTCACTCGACCGCACATCATCGGCCGTATTCCCCATTGCAACTCACCCTCAGGTGCCACTCAATAACCAATTCAATGGACAGATTTGTGTTGTGAAAATGTCATTTCTATGCACAACGCTTTGTCCTGTTGCATTGTTGGAAAAATGCAACCCTCTCTGTTGAATTGGCTATATTGAGTTGAACCTGAGGGTGAGTTGCAATGGAGAATACGGCCGCATGTTTTGTTTGTAAAATAAAATTGGCACTTAAAAACGGACACATTTTCCACGACTTTTCCAGTCTTTTCATATGTGCGAACATGCAAGTGTCTGAAATGTTCAAAATGTACCAGAGTGTCTAAAATGTTCAAAATTTCTCAAACATTTCGTGATTTATCTCCTCATATACTCAGACATTCAAAATACGCGGGCCATCGGAGATTTTTGTCAGACTTTTGAAGCACGGGGCTATGTTATTCCCCATCTAGTAAGCGCTGTTAAATGCATTCCTTCATGTAACGTGTTTTGCGGCGCATGTGAAATGGGGAATTACATTGCGCCGAGCTTTAAAAAGTCTGAAAAACTCGCCTGTGGCCCGGGTGTTCAGAATGGCTCCGTATTACAATTTGAGCACATTTGAGGCAACTCCTGGATTTTTGGCATACATTTCCAAATATCTAAAGAAATCTGATCAAATTGTCCAAGAATAAATTGTATCGATGATCGATGAAATTGATCGGATGGCGATTGATCTTGGTCAGAATCAAAAACACGGGATGACATTGTGACGAAAACGCTTATGGATATGCAGAAAAGCGTTTTCGTTGCGAAATAGCCTGCTCGATTCCAATTGTAGTGTGCGCTCACGAATTCGGTTGTTCGCCGATGACTGCATTGTGTACTCTGAAATATCAACTTTGAGTGAGTGCAGTGTACTGCAGGATGACCTTTCTCTTATTCAGGATGGTGTGAGCAATCCGCTATGCCATTGAATCTAGATAAATGTTATTTTATCCCTTTTTCTGCAAAGATTTCACATATTCCTTTCCAGTACCAACTTGGTGGGAGGACACTGTCCACTTCAGGTGAAATTACCTACCTTGGAGTGAAGTTTTCCAGCAAACTGGACTGGAGTCCTCACACAAGCATGATTGCTTCCAAGGCCAATAGAGCACCTTTTTTTGTCAAACGAAACTACAGGAAATGTCCTCCTAAAATTCGTGAGCTTGCCTACTTTGGTTTAGTGAGGCCATTGGCCAATTCTTGAATACGCCGCTCCAGCATGGGATCCTTGGTTGATTAGTCACATTTCATTGCTTGAAAAAGTTCAGCGAAAGGCCGCTCGCTTTGTAATTGGTGATTATAGGCAAAGAAGCAGTGTCAGTGACATGATAAAAAGGCTTGGTTGGAATTCACTTTCGGAAAGGAGAAAGACAGCCCGTCTTATTTGCCTCTTTCAAGTCCTCGGAAATGTCGGGGGGTGGGGAAGATGCTAAAGCTACTTGACTTGCCGTCATTTTATTCCTTAGGACCATGTTTACAAGCTTCGGCATTGGGGTTTCAAAAAGGATGTCGGCAAGTTTCTCATTCCTTGGCAGGACCATTAAAGAATGGAATTCTTTGCCGGCGGAAACATTTCATCTTCCCCTGAGCATCCCCATTCTGCAGAGACGGCTAGGAAATTCCTCCAACGGGGTGGTGGACGTTTAGTGTTGTTGTTCGGTACATTTGCGCCATCTTCTTTTGGTAGGACAATCGCTATCTGATCATTTGATTCATTCCTGTGTTCTGTATACGTATTGCTTTTCTGCGACCGAAGTGTATTTCTTTGTCTCTGCGTTTCTCTTTATGTTTATTCGTGTTGTGTCTGTATATGTATTCGATAGGAGGAAACTCCAAAGAATAAAACGATTTGATTGATTGATTGATTGATTGATTGATTGATTGATTGATTGATTGATTGATTGATTGATTGATTGATTGATTGATTGATTGTAGTGCGCCTGCCTTGGAAATGAATTCTACTCGCTTCGTTCTGGGTGTGAAATTTGTTTTGATCGCAGCAATTTTAAACGCAATTGAACAATATTTTCACTGCGACCAGTTACTTCTAAAAAGAATGCAACAATTGTTATTCAAAGTTGTTTAGCTGATGCAGAACAGGATCCTCTCCATCCTTAATTCGCTAACGGGAAATTGAAAACGGACAAACAATAGCGTAACTTATAGTGTCATAAAAAGAAATCACTGCCACAGCATTCCTTAAAGATGGGTAAGAATGAAATAACACATCGTTTAAACCATTATGAAATATGTTCCGATTCCGAGCAAAGATATGTTTAAGAGATCTTATTCTCTTCAGGGAATGAATTTAAAAGCCTCATCACGGCTGAAACACGCGGCGGATGCAAGACGCCTGCAGACATATTCCAAAGATGCCAAGATTAATTGCCGAATTTTCTCATGTGGAACAGCATAAACTTGCCGAATAAAGCATTTTCACTCGAGCTGTGTTCCCCGGGAGAGGCGCCTTGTGAGCTATTCCGATTCTCCCGTCAGTAATGGATGGAAGAAGCCGCTCGCATATGTTTCTCTCCGACAATGCCGCTTCTCGCAGATAAATCAATCCAGTCCGACCACGTTGCATAACAGAGCGCAGATCCAATAATAAGCGAAGCCGTTTTGAAAGCTATTTTGTGTGAAAGCATTCAAGAGAGCGTTTTTGTAACCAAGCCCCATAACGATATGATCGACCACGCGTAATGTCTGCGATTTTTGAGCTCACCGAGTCAGGGCAATATTTCTTGCTCTCCTTTTTATTTATTTTTTATTTATTTGTAAAATCGTCACAATATGGTGATGACTTTATCACAGCCAGGTTTCTAAAGCTGTTGCCCTCAGTATTCAGCAAATTTTTGCTGCTAATTTTCCAAGCTTGCTTAGATTTTGGGGACATTCCAACCGCTTGGAAGAGATCAGATATTGTGCCAGTATTCAATAAGGGTAAAAAATCTGATCCGTCAAATTACCGCCCCATAAGCCTGCTGAGTACATGCTCCAAGATCCTTGAGTTTTTGATCGCAGTGCGCATCCGTGAATTTCTTGAATCTGGGAATTTACTTTTCTGCTCAACATGGGTTCAGGGCTGACTACTCTTGTAAACTCAGCTTGCGGCCTTTATACGGAAGTCTCGATAGCTTTGGACTCTGGCTCTCAAATTGACGCAGTTGCTATTGATTTGGCCAAGGCATTTGATAAAGTGGACCATAAGTTGCTCATTTTTAAACTGGCCAGTCTGAAAATTGATCCTTGTATTGTCAATTGGGTGCGTGGCTATCTCTCAAACAGGGTGCAGTTGGTCCGGGTGGACGGGCAATTGTCTGACCCTGTCCCAGTAACTTCTGGGGTTCCTCAAGGCAGCATCCTAGGGCCGTTGTTATTTATAATTTTTATTCATGAATTACCCAGTTTTATAAATTGCAAAATTCGTTTTTTCGCAGATGACTGCCTTTTGTACACTAAAGTTGACTCTTTACCTGACTGCCTGGCTTTGCAAGCGGACTTAGATGCTATCTCCGCGTGGTGTACTTCTACGGGCATGGAAATCAGTGTTCAAAAATGTAATACTATCTCATTTGCCACCAAGAAGTCTCAACTAGATGTCAAATATTCTCTTTGCGGCTGGCTTTCCGTTGGCAAAATGCTCCGAGATAACTTACCTTATGGTGTTGTTCTTGAGAGTAAACTAAATTGGCAGCCTCACCTTGCTCGCACAGCAGCAAAGGCTAATTCCGCCCTTTATTTCATAAAACGGAACTTTAGGAAATGCCCTGCAAAAATTCGAGAACTTGCATATAAAAGTCTTGTTCTCCCAATAATGGAGTATGCATCTCCTGCTTGGGATCCTTTTCTCGCAACCAACTGCAGCATTTTGGAGTCTGTCCAGCGCCGTGCCCGCGATTTGTTATGGCTGACTACAAGCGCACGAGCAGTGTATCTGAAATGATGCTTTCCCTCGGCTGGAAACCCCTGGCTATCCGAAGAAAAATTGCCAGGTTGAATGCTTTGCTGCTTGTTGTGTCGAACGTTGGAGGGTGGGGAGAGTTTTTGGACTATGTAGATCAGCCCAATTATTATTCCCGCAATGATCATCCATACAAAATAAAGCTGTTGAGTTTCAAAAGGGATGTGGGGAAATATTCCTTCATGGCCAGGACAGTAACTGAGTGGAACCAGTTGCCTGAGTCCACTTTCAATCTTCCCCTCAGTGTCCCTTTTTCATAACCGTCTCGCTAAATCTTTTTGATGAATCTTTTGAAATGTTTGTGTTGTTATTTTTATGATTCTTGAAGTTGACATAAATTGTTTGTACTCAATTTGATAAGGGGTTCGCCCCGAAAATAAACAATTCAATTCAATATGGTATGGTGACACGTCAACAACTAAAAGAAGCGACAAAGGAAAAAGAAGAAAGGATGCAGATAAAAGACAACATAATGACAACTTCATGAAACAAAGGGAGCCAACATATTACTGAAGGGATAAATATGAGGAACTGGGTGACAGAGAGTTCCAGTCTCGGGCGGTCCGCGTGAAAAAGCCATTGAAATGTGGCGAGAAGGAGCAGAAAGGGATATGAACATGGAAGTGATGCTGACTGCGCCTGGGTTTGGAATTAATGAGGGCAAATGCTGAGGGGAGGCTTATTAGGACCTTTGAATTGACGATATCATGAAAAAGCTGCAGGCGTCTGTGAAGGCGTCAAGATGAGAGAGATGGTAAATTGAGTGTGCACATCATTTCTGTTACGCTACTGGTCCTATCAAAATTTTGCAGAATAATACGAGCTGCGCGGCGTTGGATCCGATCTAACTGAACGATATGGGAGGCCTGGTACGGATCCCAGACTTCGCATGCGTACTCAATGATTGGCAAGACGAGGGTGCGATATGCTTTAAGGCGAGATTCGCACGACGCATGCTTGAGGGTTCTGCTAATGAAGGCGAGCACACCGCTTGCCTTTCGACAGATTGCGTCGACGTGAGGACCCCAGGAAAAGTCAGGAGAAAAATGGACACCAAGATAAATCGCAGTGTCCGCCCGAGCAATGCCTCTGCCATCCAGTCGGTAGTGTACATCAGGCAATATTGGATGAGTAGATCTGGCCCTGGAGAAGTTAATCCAATGAGATTTGGAGGGATTTGGGTTGAGGCCCCTCTGGTGGCACCAATCTGTCACTTTATCTAGATCTGCCTGTAACATGGTACAGTCGGTTAGCTCTGTAACAGTCCGATAAAGTATTAAGTCATCCGCGTATAACCTTACTGTGGAGCAAAGAGAATTTGGGAGATCATTTATGTAGATCAGGAACAGCAGGGGGCCGAGGACGCTACCTTGCGGGACACCAAATAACAAAGGATCAGATCTCTGCGATAATGTATCCTTGACAGAGACCCTGAATGAACGATCGAGCAAGTAGCTCGAGAGGAGGGTTAAATAAGGAAGAGTGGAAATTCAGTCCTTTCAGTTTTTGCAGGAGTTTATCATGGGGGATGCTGTCAAAAGCTTTAGAAAAGTCAATTAGGATGGCATGGATGCTGTTCTTTGATTCTAATGATGCACTGACATCGTGCGCAAACTCAACGAGTTGGGTAGTCCATGAGAGCTTGCGGCGAAATCCGTGTTGGCGAGGAAAGAAAAAGTCAGAATCGCTAAGGAGGTTAAACATGTGAGTGGAGAATTTTTTCGAAAATTTTACTAAAGGGGTTTAGGAGAGAAATGGGGCGGTATGACTTCGCTAAGCGCCTGTCGCAGCCTTTTTTCAGCACAGGTATGACTTTGGCAACTTTCCGGTCGTCCGGGAAAGTGGAAGACTGAACAATTTTTTCGAATAGCGGTGCCAAGAAATATGACAATTCTGCAGCCAGGGGTTTAATCAGTTTGTTCGGAATTCAATCAATTCCAGGAGCTTTGTTATTCTTCAACCTGCGGAGAAGTAGTTCAATACCATTTCTGGAGATCCGGATACAGGGGTCCTCATGAGTAAGAAAGCTACCACAATTATTGGAGGAAAGGTTGGCGCAGAGGTCAACGGGACTATCATCAAATGACTGATTGGATGGTGCGTGAGGGCAAGAGCACGAAGAAAAGGATCAACCGACGTCGAAACAACTGAACCCAAAGGGCCCTTTGGGTAACCCGGGTTGGACTGAGGAAGAGGTCTCGAAATACTTTGGCTATGTCTGTTGATGTGGAAATGGGCTCACCACTATCTTGGCAGGTCAGCTGAAGTTCGGAATTGGGACGCTTGCTTTGCGAGCGGAGAAAGCTCCAAAAGGGTCGCGAGCAATCTGACGCGATGGCTTGTCCAATGAATCGGTTACAAAGAAAGGCGCTATACTGTCGGATTTCATCTTTGATGGAGGAAAATGACAAAAGAATATTTTGGTTGGGAGATTTTTTCAGGAGAGCGAACAAAGTCTGCGCTTTTCCTTCTTCAGACTGCTTTAGGTATTTCAAGTTGCGACCAAGACATTTTTGAGAAAGCGAGGCTCCTACGATCCAATTTTCACTCTCTTTTTTAACAAATTGCAACTAGGGGAGAGAAGCTTCGTCTCCGCCCCTCGGCCGTGTTGCAACGTGAAGTTTCAGCAGAGATGCTTTCGTTGTCGCTGATGCGTTCGCATCGCGAATTGCGGACTTAGGCATAAAAATTGATAGGTGAAGATCTTCCAGGAGGGCATGTGAACTCTGATCATATACCCGCTGAGGTTCGTCGCTGATGTTTCAGACCATCTTAGCAAAATCCCTCCCTGGCCTTATTTATTGGGAAATGTCTTCAAAATATCCAACAGTTTTTGTCCAATATTCGTGGACTCGCCCACCATCCAAATTGCGGTTGACATTCTGGTTGAGTTGAGATATGGTTGGTGCATTCTGGTTGCTCTTTTTCTTTTTAATAATGCTTGGATGGTCAGTCACAAAAAAGAACTCCAAAGTGTAAACAGTTTGGTACAGTTAGGTACCTAACTGTTTACGTTGCTTAACTGTTAGGTTCCTAACAGTGCTTAACTCCAGGTGCTGTTAGACACTGTTAGGCACCAAAGTCAGTTAGCTACCAGGCCAAATATTGGTTAATAAATCACTCAAAAGGATTTCTCAGAATTTAAAATGGTCAAGAGAAACGCAGCAGCAACTCGCGTCTATTCTGAAATGTGTCGTCACATAGCCGAGAGATAGAGATTATGCATATCTCTCCACGCGCACAGCACGTTAGTAATGCAATCCTACCTCCAATCGTTACGATAAATTACCGAAAAATTGATTCATAGGTTTTCGTCAAGGCAGTCTAAAATTAGCTTCCTATGCCAATACCAATTTTCTGTAAATTTGCATTTTCAGGCGATCGACTTCAGCTCGAAAGGTCGCGGTGGTATAAGCTTGGTGACGGAAAAGGGCCATACAACTAGCAGTCAGATACTAATCCAGAAGGCAACATCAGCCGACTCTGGCCTCTACTCGTGCGTTCCTGCCGATGCCAATCCTGCCAGTATTCGTGTCCACGTGCTGAATGGTAAGCAGCGTCGCATCAATGCAACAATGCCTTTTTTCATTTTTCATTATTTTCTGAGCCGGACATTGCAACTCACCCTCAGGTCCAACTCAATAGCCAATTCAACAGACGTAAGCATCTTTCAATGCAACAATGGAAAACGGTATTGTGTGGGAGAAGTGGTGTGCACAGAAATTAAATTTTGCAACACAAATCTATCCATTGAATTGAACCTGATGAGGGCGACTTGCAATGTGGAACACGGCCGATTACCCCGGTGTATAGTGGCGGCGGAATTGATGCACTCAGTTCAGATTTTAGCAAAATCTCCGTGCTGCAGAAATTAAAGACCCTCGTTTATAGCAGAGATCAAAATCTGACAGCTCCAGAAATCTCTGTTGAAATGTGGCGCTTCAATTTCTACGGCCTGCATACGGAGAGTTAAAAGATAGAAAGAAAAGTTTCGGAGGCAACGGGAAAAACACATCCATGCGTCCATTAATTTCGCTGCTACTGTACCTGGAATTGTTGATTATGATGATTGTCTAACTCAATGACTAAGGCCGGAGAGATCTCCGATGCTTTTTTTAAAACCACCGGTGAAAGTTGCGGATATCCACGTTTTCGGGGGGAAGGGATCGATAATATCCTCAACTATCTCCGGTGGCTTTGAAACAAGCAACAGACATCTCTCCGGCCTAACTAATGCCAGATCTCTGAGTTGCAGACCCGG